>JALJEE010003089.1:0-76869 GCA_023231475.1 Seison nebaliae | reverse complement strand
GGAATAGAAAAAGGCCAAAATTCTGGTGTAATACTTCGACTAAGGATAAAAAAATTTACACATCTCTTTAGGTTTATTTTTCCTATCTCCATGATTTTTTTGGAGTCAAATGGCGGATGCGAACGCGTACCATTCCCTTGTTAGTTATGTTTTTGTTTTTTTTTGTCCTACATTTTTTTCTGCCATCTTTCAATTTCTGCCTTTCAAGAAGCAGTTTACAATAATTGCACCGTGGAGATTTGATTTATTAAAAAAAAAATTACCACTTTTCACTCGCCCCATATGTTAACTGGCTGAAAATTCCCAGTCAAATGGTGTAACTAAAAACCGATCGACATAACAAAAATGGAAAAGAAGTTTTAAAATATCTTCAGAATTTTTTATTACCAAAATAAAATGACAATGAATAATCGACATAGATGTGTTATATTCTTAAATCTTTCCGGGGTTAAAATGTTCCTCCTATTGTGATAGTTTCTCTAATAATTTACTAGAGGAGCCATCACAAGCTCCTAAATGTGCCAATTCCAAATCAGGTTTGACGCATTTGGTATTTTGGAATATACATTCATTGTAATAAGTTACATTATCACTTCCGCACCGTAAACTGACACCCGGTTTACATGATTTGAAACAAGCTTTCGACGAACAGGATTAGAATTGTTAAACTAAACAATAAAAACTAACAATCATTTTGTTGTCCATGGCATTTGGCATTAGAGCAAACCAATAAACCTGATTTTTTGCACGTACATTCTTCACAACCAAATGATTTAGTTTCTCCTTCCTCGATTACTTCATTTTTAAAGGAACATGGCCAGGACGAAACTTGAATGATAAAAAGAACTAATACCAAACAGATTGAATATAGCAATTTCATTCTATATGAGATTTAAACAAAATTCTATTGACGTTTTAAAAATCCAAAAGATGTTAATGTTATGTGAAACAATTACAGATGTTCTATAATAATAATAAAATTTAAATGAAATTTTTAAAATTATTTTGAATTTAATAAATTATTGAAAGAAATTGAAATGGAAACTATATCGTTACTGTTCTATCATATTTGTCCCATTACTTTTCTTTAACGCTATCACGACAGTACATTATAGATAGGGCAGTTTGAGTGTTATAAGATTGTTAAAAAAACTGACCATTGATAACCTGATTGATAAAAATACCTAATTGAAGTATTTGTCATAATGTTTCACTTGCGACGGAATTTTAGATGAATGATGATTAGAAAAGATAAGAATGCTCGATATTTAATTTGTGTTATGTTAGATTCCTTTTATATAATATTATGAAAATGATACTTGCTTACACTTCTCAACAATTGTGGCCTTAAATGTGTTAGTTAGCTTTCAATTGTCCTAACAAGAACCCTCGACATTTATTATAAGTATGGGTATCGATAGACACTCATGTTATTAGAATAAGGTGGTAGAATCTTTGTCATCCCTGTATCAATAGGAGACAATTGAAAGCAATTATTAGTGTTTTGTTGTTGATGTCATTTGATTTTTATTTTGTTACCAAAAAAATTTCTTAGATGAAATAATTGAAATCAAAAAAAGAAAGTTTTTAAGAATTTCTTATCATAATTTAACAACTTGTCGCTAGAGAAATATCTAATTATTTATAGTTCTACTTTGTTTCATTTGTAATTGGAATGTCTTGTTGCACAAAAAATGCTACAAATCAGAATCTAAATCAGAGTCGATTTATGGTATCAAAAGAGTGAGTATCAAATCTTCATTTAAGTCATATTAAAACTTTAATCTAAATCAAGTTCAATCTATTGGATTAATTCAGTCAATTTCATAGGGGATGACTTACAACATAGTAGAGTTAATTGAATTACCTGGAAAATTTAGTATTGATTCATTCAAGAAAGTCATTGTGGTTGTTAGAGACACCAGGACTTCAATGCATTTATTACAAATCCTGGTCGCGATTCAAAAAGAAATCCGATTCAATCAAAAATACTCAAATAATAACTATGATAAATAAAGGATGAAAAACAATTCCATTTAAAAAGTATATAAAAAGATCACTTACCTTTATAAACAAATTCGACGACAAATCAGAAATCTGAATAAAAGTTGTATTCCTTCAGATATTTCCCATTCCTTCAGACTGCACTACATTGGACATGAACCAAATTTGAACAAAATATACACAATAATTATCCTGATTTCATATCAATTACGATTTGCAGATGTTGAAACGTTCCCAGAATGTGATGAAGTTTATGTTAACTAATGCTCACAAATATATGAAAGTACTACATATGCCATATGTCATATGGTGTTTAATTACATCATATTTAGTGTCTAAATAATTTTGATATTCTTTTCAAGCTAAAAAAATATGTTTTTCTCAAGGTATAAATTAATTTAAAACTTGAATCTTTTTTATTAGTTGTTTAATTCGAAATATCTTGAATATTTTCAGTCATCGAATATATCCTCCACCATATTCCTCGGTTCAACCATTGATCTCCATCGTCCCTTTAGGTTACTCTAGATCATATTGGGAACAAATTATGTAGATTATTTTCTTTAAAACCTAAATTCGTTCCTTTAAAGCTTACAGCTTTTTAGAAGAATGGTTCTTCCTGTATATTCTCTGGAACCGATCTTCCTATGCAGACAACGATATAAATTATCCTATCTCTATTATCCACTTCCGATACTAATATTTTTCATATACTATCCGATATTACGACCTACCCTACAATATATATATTGTAGTGTATTGTCTAATATATATCATTTCACATTAATTCTGGCGTTCGGCAAGGCAGCATCCCTGACTCCTGGCTTTTTGGTCTGGTTATTCATGGGGTTCTACGTCATATGAATGAGAACAATCGTATCGTCATAGGAGACACTCCTTTTCCACTTGTGGTTGCATATGCTGATGACATTGCGATCCTTATCAGACGTAGATCAGATCTACAATCGGCTGATTAGGAGAATGGTCTGCTGCTTCCACAGATGTAATCGTTCTTTTCTTTTCACCACTGTTGCTTTACTTCTGTTCCCAATTATCGAGTCTTATCGACAAAAGTTCCGACACAATTTTTTGACTATCATAAAATTTATGGCTATTTATATTTCCAAGACGAATTTCTTTCACTCTCATTCCATTTTTTCATACACGATACGTTATTACCAACTACCTCACGATATTCTTCTCCAAAACTTTAAACATTTTATTACTTCGTACGACTGGACAGCATCCCTGCGAATCGATCTCTTGAGGAGATGCGTCGCTTGATCGACGTTGGTGATGACCGAAACTTCTCTATTTCCGTTTTCATTTTATCCCGACGAGAATTTTAACCAGTAAATAATAATAATAATAATTTCAACAAATATGAGATTAAATTGCGAGATGCTACTTTGTTCTATGATGACTACCAGACATGATACTGTCAACGATGATGATCATGATAATTCTTTTTTATCTTCGTTATAACATCGACCATTTCGATGATTGTCTCTAGTGGGATTTGAATCTATCAAAAAAAATTGAGTTATTCATTATTCACTTGGATACTATTGACATCCTATTAAGATTAAATGTTGAATTTCTATTCTGTTTTTTTAAGATAAGTAAACTGAAAAACAAAGGGGCTGAATATGTGTAGTAATTAGACTGTACTAAATGTTTAAGGATGATGAAATGAAGAATTAATGAAGAAACAATGTCCTAAAAAGTAACATAATTACTATAATTTTATTAAGAGAAAATGATTGAAACTCGGTAACTATCTGATATATAAATGAATAAGAGTTAATTGGTGAATTTAATTTAAAAAATGAAGATGTTCTCTCCATAAATTGATTTCAGACTATAATTATTTAAGGAAATTAAATGTGACATGATTATTCGACGTTCGAAAGAGAAATAGTAAAATTTGTTAATTGGAACTGCAGGCTGAGAGATTTAATCTAATATCGATATTGTTTAAAAGGAAACTAATTTCCCCAAACATGTCTAACGCTAATATATATAATAAAAATTGAAAAACAGTAGCGGTTGTTATTAAGTTGGATGAATGGTCAAGGTCATCATGTAAGTTGTCGAAGTGAAGGCGAACTGTGAAAATATTTCGTTATTTTCTACGATATGATAGGAGGATTTCAGTAGGGGAATTGTGAATTTTCTCAATAGGGAAAGTTATTTGTAAAAAGAAAAAGAAAATTTTTTCATCTTCTCTAACTGAATTTTAGCATTGACCATATTTCCCCCCCTTTCAACCCAACTCAATATAAAAATGATTTTCCTCTTTTTTTAATAAACATTTCATGAAGTGTATGTGGGAGAGATGGATGATCGATATTTCTTTATTAAAAAAATTTTAATTCTCTTTCTCTCTTTCAATCAATTTCTCTTTTTCATCATCGAACATCATTGGGAAAATCGTTAAGTTTATTATTATTAACTTCGTTCGACATATGAAGAATTTATTTATAAATAACTTAACTTCTCCTACCATGCTTTCCTCCTCTTACTACAACGTCATTAAGCGCTAACTATTACTAGAGAGATGTCGAGTGAGAGACGGTCCAGGTCGATCTATTACCGACACGTATATCAGAGAAAGAAAGAGAAACTTTTATGTGATTGATGTTTATGTGTGCTGGACTGGATTAATTATTCTAATTTAATTATTTTTTAAAAATAATTTAATTTATCTTGTTCTTTCTATCAGAAGACGAAATATAAAACGAAATAGATACTTCTCTTCTAGTGTAATTTGTGTGTTATCTATTTGAATTTGAACGGCAATTCGAAGGAGAAAAATTTCAAATTGAAGAGAACGAATAATCATGGGTAAGGTGCTAAGCAAAAAGAAGCGACCGAAAAGACCTAAACCATATTCCATTGACTGGGTTAATATCACCATTTCAACATCTACTACTACTACTAAAATTTCTTCAAATTTAAATTTATTACTTAATTTTATTAGATAACTAATTCATAAAATTCTCTTTTTGAGAAGTCTAAAATTGACTCGATCAATTTTATGAAAGTTTTTATGACTTTCATTATTTACCATTGTCTAGTTTTCCGTTCATTCTTCTTCTTTTTCCTGTAATCGAACTTAAACTACTTCAATACAAACTAAAATTTTTCTTCAAATTTTTTTCTTCGAATTTTATACCTATGAGCAACGTCTTATTTGTAGATCTAATTATTTCCTATTTTGACCGTTCAATAGACTCCACGTACATCAAGAGCCTCTTCTCCTGAACATCGAAGGAAGGAAATAGTGAATGTGGATGCGGTTCAAGTAAGTGAAGTGGAAGATACCTTCCAACTGATGAATCTCTTTCGAAAGAATGGTAATAATGATGACATAGCGGAACAATTTCGAGAAATTGAAACCAAGAAGGAATTGAAAGCATTGAACAGTAACAAGAATAAGATAGAATTGTCGGAAGAAATTCGAGGATTATCATCGTTGAATGCATCTATTGAGAAACAACTGGATTTGTTCAAATCGACAGGCAAATCTTTAGATTGGGCTACTATCGATTCGGAATTGGGAAATGATGAGTCGAGTGAGGATGCTGGTCCTCCTTATTCAATCAAACGGATAAATTATTTGATGAATTCGGGCAAATTATCACCATCTACATTAGTCGCCTATTATATGACGAATATCAGGAAATTGGATTTGAAGGAAAATGATGGATTTAATGCCGTTTTCAAATTGAATTCGACCGCTATGAGTGATGCATTGGAAATGGAGAAATCAAATAATAAGAAGAAACTTCATGGAATTTGTGTTTTGGTGAAAGATAATATTTTGACAAAAGATGGTTTAACTGCTGGAAATGTTTTGTTGGAAAAAGAAATGAATAAACTTGAAATAAGAAATGAAGCTACTTTAATCAGATCATTGAAAGAGGAGGATGCGATAATTTTAGGGAAAGTGAACATGTCAGAATTGGCAGGATTTGTGGACCCGAAAGCTCCCAGTGGTTACTCGAGTTGTGGTGGCCAAACGAAGAATCCTTACGGGAAATTTATGGTTGCTGGTAGTAGTAGTGGTAGTGCGGTTAGTGTTGCAGCTAATTTATGTAGCGCAGCTATCGGAACGGAAACAATTGGAAGTATTATTGCACCGTCAGCACAAGCGAGTTGTGTAGGATATAAACCATCAGTTGGATTAATTTCCCGTCATGGAATTCTTCAATTAGTGAGTTTATTCGATACAGCCGGTCCAATTGGTCGTTATGTTGAGGATGTAGCCGTTCTCTTACAATCAGGTCTTGTTAACGGACGTGACTTTAATGACATCGAAACGGGCAAGTGTCTACACTTGAAGAATTTTCCATTTTATGATGTTCTCCAAACGAGGGAAGCTCCCGATTTCCTCAGAAATAAAACGATAGGCGTCGCCAAACATTTAATAAATGTAAATAAAGAGTCGAAGAAATTATTTGATAGTTCATTGGAGATATTAGCTGACTCTGGAGTGAAATTCATCAATATCGGCATTGATGAATTAACTCATCCGACAATCGATTTAGTCACATTATTATCGTATGGAATTCGCGATTCGATTGAAGTCTTCTCTCGATCAGTGAAAGGACGACCGATTAAATTAGAAGATATCATTAATGAAACAAAAACGAATAAAGAAAAATCATGTCCTTATGGATGTTCGTATTTGGAGGATGCAATCAAATATCCGAAGTTGCCATCACCTGTCGTTCAAAAACTATTTATGGAAGCGAGGAAGCGTGCTAGAGAATCACTACAACGACTCTTTGCTAACAATTATGTCGATTACATCGTATCCATCAATAATTGTATGAGTGATATTTATGCGCCAGCTGGACATCCGGCATGTACCATTCCTGCCGGTTACAGTGAATCGGGCGAACCAATTGGTTTAACGATTATTGGAGATTTTGGAGAAGATGACGAAGTGGTACAAGCAGCTTTCGCTTTCGAACAAATGAGCAAATGTCGCAAATCATTAAAGTTTGATGTATGAACACTTCTCAAAATCATCTTCACAATTCTAGTAGTAGTGTAAAAATCGATCTGAAACGTCCTTCGATAATTTTAAAAATTTATTCCGTTTTTTTTATCTTTTCGTTTTGGCAGATGTAACCATTGCCTCCTTATTATACTCACTCAGTGTCTTTACGGCTTCTTTATATTTCTCCGAATATAAAACTTCAAATATTGCTTCACATTATTAATAAACAACAACAACAACAACAACAATATGAACAATAGATATTATATTTCCACTATCAAATTCTCTTCCGTTTTCTTCCATTCTTCGATCATCACATTTCGAAGGAGAAAATATTTATATTATATTAGATAATTAAATTTCGGTTCTATTGCATGAAATTCGAATGACTGTC
Source organism: Seison nebaliae (assembly GCA_023231475.1). Taxonomy (NCBI): domain Eukaryota; kingdom Metazoa; phylum Rotifera; class Pararotatoria; order Seisonacea; family Seisonidae; genus Seison; species Seison nebaliae. The sequence goes on along the minus strand of JALJEE010003089.1, from coordinate 69,460 downwards.
AGAGTAAAATTTTTTATTATTTCACTTTTCTCAAACTAAAACTTCATTATCACACTAAATTACCATTAGCGTTATCTTACCGGGAAGTCACTAAGAAATTGTTCAGAGAAATTAATAGACAAGAATGAAGATCTCTTCAATAATCATTATCGTAATTTTATGAGTAACGAGTAAGAAAAAGTACGAAGAGAAAAATGAAAATGAAGAAAATCGATACGTTCCCATTGGAAGACAAGTTGTAACCGGAATTAATATTCCAATTAAGAGGACAAGATGACGTAGTAACAACTTTCAACGTGGGGGAGCAACATTGTTATAAAATTATCTTCTTTCAATTCTCACCTCAGTATTCACCCAACTCCCCGTTTAGGTGAACGCTATTTATGTCTCTATCGTTCGAATATTATCTCCTCGAACAGTATCTATCGTTTACTCATCTCCTCAACTGTAACCAGTGATTATATTATCAGTGCTATTCCTCTCCTATTTGTACCTGCTACCATATGAAGAGTTCGAGTGAATACTGATAACTGAAAGAAGAATTAAATTGATTGACGAGAAATTTGTAAGGAAATATTTTCCTTTTTTTTTTTCTACTTTATTGGAAAAATTTGTTCACCCGCTCACTACATGTCTTTTATAAATCATTAATAAATCCTATCTTCTTTTTTAGTCACCCCTTTTTATAAGTTTATTTGTCTTTCTTTTTCATCCAAATTTCATTTCATTTCGTTCATCATTTACACACAACAATATCATCAATAGAACGTAATTATTAATTTACAAATATTTTTAAATTTCTTTTAATAAATATGAGAAATATGTTTAAATATCTATTTTAGCGTATAACACGGTTTGCAGAATCGTTTTATCTCAAATAGACTGCAATCCTTTAAAAGAAGAAAGTGGAGTGACTGGGAAGAAGGAGAAGAAAAAGTTAACTGGACAAATTGATTTGTTACAAGTAGAACATTGGTATCCGATGACTAATGGTATTAATTTAGTATCATCAAAAGGATTGGGAAGGACGAAGACTTTTTCTTTAAATCTACAATTACCATAAAAATGGAGGATAAAAGGAGAGAAGGAAACTCTAAGAATTTCGATGTGACTCGTTCGCCTTCAATTACTTCTATACATCGGTCCGTTGCCGAACAAATGTAACATTTAAATGTTTCGATTTGTTGAGCCATCTAATAAAAGCGAAGAAGATATTCATTAACTATTCATTAGAAGATGATGCATAAGATGTATCGGAATATATTCGTCTCTTGCGAGACATGAGTCGTTCAAAGTAAATTTTCCGCCTCAATCCTTTCGCATCTGTGATGGGTCCTTCATCATCATCCTCAAAAAAGAAAGAAGTAAATTTTAAGAATTTTTCATTCGGTTTATCAATTCCATCTACTAGGAAGGTTGTGGATGCGCGATAATTGAAGGGAATTTCCGGTTGGAAATTAATTGAACTCGATCGGATGTTGTGGAAGGAAAACGATTTCGATATTCTCTTCTCGTTCACACAAGTCTTCAGGAATTGATTCAAAATAAAGTTTTTTAAATAATTATCCGGTGGACTCGTTTCAGTTAAAGAGAGATCTGAAGAAAATTTCATCTGCAGGAAAATATTATATGTGAAAAGATATATTAGAAATTTCTCTTTGAAAAATTAAATGAAAATTGAAAGAAATTATCCGAGTAGTGTGAAACCGAGCGATTCTCCTTTATCTCCTGTTCCACATTCTTCTTTGTCTCCACCTCCACATTCGTCCTTATTTCCAGATATACATTCTTTCTTATTCTCATCCAATAATTTTTCGATATAAGAAATAAATATATCTTCACTTAGACCATATTTCGTACAGAAATCCACCACAACTTCTGCTTTATTTCTGTTCATGTCTTCTTCCATCATTTCTTTCAATTCTTCAAAATATGAATCTGTCGTTCTTTTTTCTTCTCTCAAAATATTTTCGTCTTGTTCATTCTCACAATACACATTCTTCAACGACTCATTCACTTCACTATTATCGTTCGTCGTTCCATCTGGTTCATCGACAAAATCGTCATCGCTTTCGAAAGTAACTTGATATTCATTAGGTATTTCTATAAAAAAAATTGATTAATTAACATTTCTCCGAAATTTTCATTTTTATCGAAGAAAAAAACGAAATTTTTTCCAAATATTTTCGTTTGGAAAAAAATAAAATTTGGAAAATTCAAGTACAAATGAATTTTCTAAGAAAAATTCAAAAGAAGTTTTTTCGGAATTTTCTGAAAAAATCATTCGAATTGAGAGTAAAAAATTGAACCTTTAAAGTTTTGTCTGAAATTCATACCGTCATCTAATCGTTCGAAGAATTTGAGTACGTTGTCGCGAGTTTCTTTATTTAATTTCATTTCACTCATTTTCGGAAGGAGAAGGAGAACGGTAAGAATTGTGTGTAAGAAGAAGAGATCTGTGAACTGAGATGGAAGAGAGTATGAATAAAGAGAATTTGTATATGAGTAGATTAACATGAGTTAGAATCCAAAGAAGAGAGAGAATGACGGTGTTGGTGTAGAGGAGGAATATTTTGGGATTGTTCAATTTGAGACGTCTCCAATGCTCCACCATCCCATCACATTGAACTATGAATCGATATAATTTGTAGGATAATTGACAGACTTCCTGTTCATCAAGATTCGTTTTTCTGTAATTGATTGATGAATGTGAGGCAGAAAGTAGTTGAGAGAAGGAGCCATATAATTCAGGTTTCCGTTCGTTTTTGTTCGATTCATCGCTATTGATGGAATTGGAAGAAGTTGAACTAATTGATAGATTGGAGGAAGACTGAATTTTAAGAAGAAATTTTAAAATGGAAAATGATAAAAAAAGAAACGTTGAATGAAACAGGTTTCCGCGTTCTCGTCCACACATCTACCAACAATATCACAACACAACCCAAACAGAGTGATGATAAACTTTTGAAGGGAGCGAAATAGAAGAGTCTAATGGAGAGATGATGGTTAGGGAGAGGAAAGAAGAGAAGAAGAAATAACAGAAAACAGGAGTGGAAGAATAAGTGCAATTTGATTGTGGATTGAGCATTCTCAAACATGATTCCCGGTTGTAATCGGATCATGAGAGGATCGAGGGCGAGAACGATATCACGAATAAATGCCATGAACGTTTAGAAGACGAAAAAGGGACGAAGGGCGCGAATAGAAATAGAAAGAAAACGCTAAGGAAAATGAAGAAAAATTGAGTTTTGATTGTAAATTGGAAGCTTGATATTTGAATGAAAGAAAATAAAAAAATTTTTCTTTTTAAAAAATTTAGTTTTTTCTTCTAAATTTTTAATAATGAGATAAAATTATGTGAGATGATATAACAAATCATTATTTGTTGGGGAAAAGATGAATAAAAGAACATTGAATCAGAATAATAATAATAATTCTGATTGGAAATTGTGGGAAGGGAAACGATTGACACAATCATCTACCTCTCATGATGGAGGTGTAAATCGTCATCAATCGTCATTCACTCAAAATAGTCGACGGAGAGAAGAGAAAAGATTGACGTTGGGGAAATTATTAACGAGAATCGTCTTCTCTCCATTGTACACGAAACTCTTCATTTATTTGGCGATAATACTTTTCTGTTCGATTATCAAAGAGAAAAATTTCATTACAAAAACTTATTTCGCTCGAAAAGACAATTGGCTGAACATCTTAATCGGTCGTATCGGATGGTTATTGCCACTCTCCTTATCTATCGTTTCCATCACTTCCAAAGAGAAATGTGTACACGAACGGAACGGAAAGATTTGGCTACGACCGATAATTTGTAGTGTAATCTGGTTTATTCTCAATCATTCTTGGAATTATTTGGAAGGGAATTATTTTGGTATTTGTCTCCACGAATTGGAGGATCGTCTTCTTCCAAAATTCAACACAAAAAATCATTGTCGTCTGGCGGGACATTCGTGGAAAAGTTTCGATATCAGCGGTCACATTTTCCTCTTAACATTCTCCTTATTCATGTTGAATGAGGAGATAAATTCTTTTCGATGTTGTCATGGAAAAACTGATACTTCAGTAGCCTTCATTCGAAATAAGATCCTCTTGATCTTTTCCGGAGTTACTGTTATTATTTACGAAGTAGCTTACGTTTGCACTTCACTCTATTTCCACACATTTCTTGAGAAGATCATTTCCTTTTCAATCGCTACACTCTTATGGTTCTTCTTATATCAAATCATTTTTCCTTTGTTGGATTTGGGTGAATCGGCAACCAAAAATTCAGAAAGACTAAAAGACGCTTAATATTTTTTTCTTCTTTCCTCTCGACCAATCCCCCAACAAAATTCGAAATTTACTCGAATGAATATTTCATATTTTTTCTTCTTTATCGTTTTCTTTTTTTAATTCATCAATTCATACGTATAACCCTCATATTATTCTTATTATTAGAATAAACTGATTTAATTGTTATTGTTCAAATGAATCTCCTTCGAAATTTCTTCTTCATCTTTCACTTGTTTAAGAAGACAATATTTTATTTTTTGTCAATAACTCACAAAAAAAAATAAGTTTTTTTTAAAAAAAAAGATACTTCATTTTTCTTACCCAATTTTGCATTAAAACAACTTTTTTAAAACAAATTCTCCAAAAATATTCATTCTGACTGTTCACTCTTTAACAGAAAGAATAAGAATGAGAATTATTTTAATTAACAATGAGAACATTTAATTTTTGCTCGTTTCACAAATCAAAAGAATTTCTTTTTCATCTAAAAACTTTACTTTAAACACTGTGTAATTGTGTGAAAGAAGAAATGTGATTGAAATGTGAATTGATGGAAATAAATAGAAATCATATAAATAGAAAAATTTAATTAATTTTACATTTAATTCGAACGTATTCGTTAGCTAACATGTCGCCCAGACAATTGATATTATTAGTTGGCACTTGTAGTTGTGAGATGATATTTCCATTATCTTCTTTGTGGAGATATCGTTCTGGAATACGTTGAAGTTGTTTATTACTTCCGATAAATTTACTTCTGGACCATATACCGAATAGTTTCGATTTGCCTTGTAATGCAATGACATATGTATCATAGAATTCATCTTTGGGAAGTCGTTTCTTTTGAAGTAAATATTTATTACCATTGAATAATCTTGCTTTCCCCACAATGCAAGACCAGTGTGCTTTCTCTCCCGTCCGTTGACATGGTCCATTATTCTTGTCCTTGTCATAAGCCACTAATGCCAAATCGAGTTGATTAGTGTCGTCGATATCGATCAATAAATTATCCACATTCTCTATTGATATTTCACATTGAATATTTTTCGTAGTTTCTAATCGATCAACAAGCTGATTAACGGCGAATACGGCCAATTTCCTCATATATTTATTCGTCATAATCTCTCCCCGATTCGACAGTCGATTGTCATATAAGAAATTTAGTAATTCTATTCCAAAACTCTCATTGACAATTTGGTCATTCCGATTAATCAATCGATTGATAGCGGAGAGACAAGTCATGATAGCCGCTACACCGCAACATGGTCCCACTTGTTGAACGATGGAAAAGAAATAATTAAAGTATTGATCGGGTGGAAGAGTCGATACAAAATGGACATCACGTTGAATATTTTTAAGTTTTTCTTCTAATTCCGACGTAGCGAAACAATTCTTATTTTTCTTATTTCCTCCGTTATATGGTAACTGAGATTCGAGGAGTTTCGTAAAATTAGTGAGGAAATGATCGAAACGTTTATTGTATTCTTTCTCCTTATCATGAATGACGATCCGACTCCGTCGCGGTTCATGTGAAGTATTATTCATTTGTTCTTACAATATCTACTCCAACTTTCCAACAAAATTTTCAATTTAGAATTATTCATTAAAACTCTTCCCAACTGAACATGCCTCTTAAAGAAAAAAGAAAGAATTGTGAAAAGTAATAGGAAGTTTAATGGAGAATATCGTCATTACGAACTCCTATTACATCTATTTATATGGTGAAATTATTGTTGACCTTCCATTCAAGGTATTCTTTATTTTTTTACATCAAAATAAAATGGTTCTTTCATCAATCTTATCCAACTATGCATATAAGCATTCATAGATCTTGGTGATATAAATACGTTTTATTGATAGAGAATCCACCACTTCATCGGACAACATATTACCACTGGCTCGCTCCACTAAACAACAAACGACTTTTTTTTATTTTGAGGAATTTTTTCTTCTCTCTCCAATTGTCCTTAGGAAAACGTTCAAATCCTTTTCAGAACTTAACGGAGCATGTGACAAGTGCAATAAATTAGATTAAGTATTTTCTAATTCGAATATATCATCAAAATTTACGAACATCTGTTTACTGTTATTGAATAAAGGAAAAACTTCTTTAAATACCAATGAGATAAATGTCCGACAGAAATAACTGTCCACAATCGAAAAGTTCGTTCTCAAACAATTAGAAAATATTCGAAGGTAAAAACATTGATGCTAAAAAACAGATATTGAAGAGAAATGAGCGGAGTCCGCTCAGCGGACATCATCATGTAACGATTCTTTTTTATTTTTCCAATAAAATATTTTCATAAATATTCAGTCTAAATTAGAATTTCTAATCCAGATGTAATTAATTATTATTCATCATTTTCTCCCGTTCAAATTCGAGATATTCTCCAAATTAATTTCTTCTTTCACTCTTCTTTCATTTCGACTGATGATTCTTTCCAAAATATGAGTATTAATAAATGCCAATATTTTCCTACCCAAAAGAGAAACCCGTCAAAAGGATTTTATAAGAATGAATCCAAAATGATAAATTGTCCAATTGGAGGAACGAACTCGAATGAAACGAGTAATAGACAAAATTTGTTATTTTCACAAAAGTAGTTATTATTCAATATGAGCAGACGGTTATACAGCAGTTGTATGAGAGTAATGTGGTTGGTAGAGTTCATAAATAATATAAATATATTTCATCTCTTCAACATGTCGACATGTTGTTGATTTCACATTCATTCGATTAACAACATTCTTATATTAGATATAATTATCTCTTCAATTTTAACTAGTACCTTCTCTATGGGTAGTAATACTACCAAACGCACTTTTCATTTTATTATATCAATACATTAAAATTGACGATTATTTTCTAATACATATCTATGGAAAATGTCCTACCTAACTATCAATATACAATATAGAATATACGAATATATGTATATTATTCGAATCTTTTTTAAGTTTTCTCTCATTTCTTTCAACTTTCAACTTCAACTCTCAATTGTTCAATTGTCCTATTAAATAATGTTATGTGACGAATTAGATAATTTGAACTTTTTCCATCGGCACAAATTAAAGAGTCCGAAATTAATTTGGGAATTATGAGAAAAATGAGTTGAAAAAGGAGAAGTTGGAAATTGAAACCGAACAGGTTCAAATTAAAACGAAATGGAAAGGACCATAATGAAATTTGATAAGTGAAATTCGATTATAATTCATTTTCTGTTTGACATTAGTGAGAAAGTTGATTTGATTAAATGAAGAATTTGTGAGTTTAGCTTTGATGTAATAATTGATAATGGCAATCGATTATTGCTCCCTTATTTCCTTGCTAATTGTCATCTGTCTCTGCTATTTTTTGATAAAGTTGACGAGAAATATTTTGCGTACAAGAAAGACCCAAATTTTCACAAATGCCAATTCAACATGGAATCAATTTTTGAATAAGAGTGCACCAGTCGTTGATGGTTATGCCAATTCTCCGTTTTGGTTCTTCAATTCGTATTTTAGCACGATCGGCACGTCGTATATTAGAAGACGAATTCGTCCCGTCTATCGACGACATATTATCGAATTCGATGATGGTGGTCAATTGGCGTTAGATATCGTCGATAATTCCGATCCCATTTCCTCCACCATTCTCATACTTCCCGGACTTACTGGTAATAGTAATGCGACATATATTACTCATTTGTCGAAACGAATGTCGGAAGAACATTTGATGCGAATTGTTGTGATGAATTATCGAGGAATTAAATGTGAATTGAAAACGATGAAATCTTATTCCGCTACATATATCGATGATTTAGTGAATGTTATTGATTATGTTAAAAAAGAATTCAATCAGTCAAAAAAACTTTATGTTATTGGCAATTCGTTAGGTGGATTATTGTTAGGTAATTATTTGAGAAGAACACCAAACACTCCGATCGATTGTGCCATTATGAATTCGTCACCTTTCGATCTCTTCAAAACGAGTGAGAATCTCGATGGTTTCATTAACAATTTCCTTTATATTCGATATCTATTAAATAATCTGAAAGAGATGGTGAAAAAATATCATGCCACTCATTATATGTCTCTTGTCGATTTTACTCAAATACAAAAGACGAGAACTGTTAAGGAATTCGACAATATTTTGACAGCTCCACTTTTCGGATATCGAAATGTAGACGAATATTATAATGATGCACTACTCATCAAATCAGTAGAATTAATCAAAACGAAAACATTGTTCATCAATGCCAATGATGACGATTTCTCTCCGGAATCAGCCATTCCATTCGATCATATCAAACAAAACGAAAATTTGGCACTCATTCTTATCGATGGCGGTGGTCATTTAGGATTTGCACAAAACAATAAATCTTTATCTTACGCTGAAGATATCATAGAAGACGTTTTATTTCGCTTAGATCAGGAAAATTAAAAAATACCATTTTAGTAATTTATTCTTCATTTTTCTATCGTCTCCTCCAATTAATCGTTCTTCCTTTTTTTTATAGTTTATTTTAATACATTATGCTTTCCTCGTTGTTACTCATTCTCTTCCTATTCATTTAGCAATTAGTATTCTATTACATATATTGAAATTTAGTGCTGAATTAACGTCGTTTTTTTTTATAATATTTTCAAAATTTTTTATTTTCGTTAAAAAAATGATTTGGAAAATTTTTTATTTTTGTTAAAAAAATGATTTGGAAAATTTTCAAGTTTTTGTTAAAAAATTGATTTGGAAAAGGTGTAATTGGCGTTTTTTGTTTGAGAGTAGAGAGTATAAGAAATTCCGTAAAAAATTGATTTGGAATGAGTATTACCACCATAACATGTTCCATTAGAGTAACGGGTGAGAATAATTGAACGAAGGCATTTCCATCATCCTTTTTGGAAATGACACTTCGTTCCCAATCATTTTCAATTTTCCTCTTTTTCCTCCAAGATATTGTCCAGATAAACCCAATCTGCGCTCCAAAGAGGTAGTCAGCAGATTGGGTCATCTTTTCTGAAGGAAATGCCATACCATCATTTCTCGGAGGAAACCATATCCGAAATTAGTTGGAAATGATCTCCTTGACTGATAATTGAGATCATTTTTCTCAAAAATCCGCTGGAATTCTCGGGTAGCGCACAATAATAAAAACGTTAAAAAAAAGTAAATTGATTCTATTGAATTTTTTCGTCTATTTATATTAGTTAATTGAGCAAAGCAGCAATTCACTGACATGGATGGGAGTGGGAAAAAGAAATGATTGGTACAATATTATAATGACTTTTTCACATTTGGATAATTTTTAAATTTTGGCTCTAAAAATATTAATAATAAAATAACAATAAATAAATTAATCTTAATTAATTTAATTTAAATTAATTAAAAAATGAGAATTTGAACCGAATAAAATTGAGGGAAAGAAATATCGGATTTGTTATTTAGAGAAATAAATAATTTATTTGATAATAAATACTTTACAAAATGATTTTCGCATTGAAAAGAGAAAATAGTTTGGAAATAGAATAAATGTTTTTATGTAAACTGTTGAAAATATTGTTCAATTGATAAGGTAGAAAGGTTCTTTATGAAGACTCTTAGAGATTGACTAGAAATTCTCATTATTTCGAAATTATTCAACTGTTCCACGCTGAAGGAACAGTCTTTCCAATGCGCTTGAGAATTTACTTCCATTTGATTTCCCTTTTCTTCATGTTGTCCATTGATTTCCAACATTGCAACCACTTTTGCCATTATCAGGAATTGTCAATTAGGAGACCAAAGAGGTTACTCTCTAATTGACAATTCTCTGGCAGCATCGTCCCGAATTGTGATCGTGGAAGGCAAAATGAATCCGATGTTGATTTCATCTTCCTCAATACCTAATCCAACATTAGGATTGCCAATTTGACTATTTCTAATTCTCTAGTCGAATCTCCATTTGTTATATGGTCCTTCACTATTCAATTTCTAAAATAATGAGAGTAAAAAAATTTTGATGTATGAATGACGTTGTAAATTATTGAAACGTTAATATCGTTCGATGACAATCTGACAAATGTTCTTAGCTATCAAAAACAATTCATTTTACAATTCTGAATATTCTAAATTTTAGCTTCATCCAAAATTAATTTAATGTGAAGCTAAATTTTAAAATGGGGCTAATTTCGAAAAATGTTCAGCTGAATATCCCCAACAACCTTTTCAAACGTTCGACTTATTACCTCTGGGTACCGAAAATCGCCCAAAAAAATTAGGATCCAATTCTGAAAAAAAAACCATTTTTCTTATCTGAAATAAATTTAATTTGGAATTATGGATTCACATTTTCTTTCCGGTAGAGATTAAACCAAAATTTTTTACTGAACTTTTACAAACGGGAAATTCTGACAATTGTGAGATAAATCAGAAAATTAAATTTATTTTATATTTCTCGAAGTTCATATGTTGTTAGAATGTTATGAAATATAATGGGTAGTTTTATGTAACTTCATCTAACAAATTACAATGTATTAAGTTTTTATTTAGAAGCAAAACGTTCCGATAAACCTATAAATGTAACAAAAAGTGCAAAAGAAGTAATAGAATCGAACATTGTGGGATGAAAATTTTATTATATGTTGTAAAATATTTTATGATTTTAATTAGAATTAGTTCGTGTTCAAGTTGAAGAGTTTCCGAAAGATTAAAGTTTATTTTAAAAAAATATATAGATTAATGAGAAAGGAGAAGAATTAGATACGAATGTAGAGTATTAGCATAGAGTAGATTGATATGACGAAATGAGTTGCCAAAACGGTTAATTGAATGGGGAAATGGTTCGTGTTCCATATTATAATTTATTTATATTATAATATATTCTTTGGTTAATCCTTCTACCAAATTTTGACATTCCATCTTTCGTTCTAGGAACAATGAACGTGTTCACCATATTGTTTGTTGTTTTTTCCCTCACCTACACGAATAGGATGTGTAAGCGCCTTTTCTGTTCTTGCCAGCCATTAACTGTTCTATGCGCACTATAGAACTTTGGCTCCACTGAACAGCATCCGGCTGCTTGCCTTCTTCCAAGAACGAAGGATAGTTGAAAGCACAAACTTGACCAGAATTTTGCGCTTTCAACTACCCCCCTATAGCGCTCAATAATTTAAGCAAAACATATAATAATTCTATTGGAAAAAATGAGCATTTTGCGCCTTTTATAGTCATAAGATGATAAGGTGCCACGTCATTGATAGGCTAAAGTTAAGAATTGTTGTGATATAGATGAGAATTGGGAAGTAAATGTTACAGGGAAGACAAGGGACTTAATCTTTACAATGAAGTACATCGAACTAGAAGCCCAAAACTTCAAGTGCTAATTGTCCGTTTTCACAATTAAGAAAGAATTTCAGAAGTTCTTTATTTTCAGTCAAATTCGAGTACCTCGATTCAAATAATACGAACTACTTCTGAATTTTCTTCTTAAAATTTAAAATGTTTTTTAACTTACATAAACCATGACATATGAAGTTCATAATTTGAACATGTTCAAATATTGCAATAATTTCCGTAACAAGAAATAGGAAATATGAGATATCTTATTATTACTTACCTTTCATTAGTTAGTTAAAATGTCATGGATCATATTTGCACAGAATTTTCACTTTAGAGTTGTGACTCTCACACTCTGTGACAGTGAGTTCTGTAACATCAGATTTTTGTGCAAATGTACAACTATATGGAGGGTATACTATTGAGATATATTTTTGGTATAATATATATATAACTATATAATACCATAAACAATAATAGGAATGGCATGAACAAGAAAAGACTTGAATATAACGGGAGTGAACAAACTGAAAAAACTTATAGTAAGTGACCATCATCCAAATTATCTTACTTTTCGATCGATTTGTGTGATTTTTGTGTGTAGGTTTTATTGGAAGAATGGGATAAACATTTATTAATTGTATACAACGGATGTAAATTGTGAAGAAAATATGAACGTACAAGTTGTTTCGTTTTTAGTTGTTTTGGAAGTCATTTGAGAGAAATGAAATGGCGAAAAAAAATTATAGCACAAATCGAAATGTCAAATCGAAATCGAAAATCGAAATTGGAAAACTGAAAATGAAACTATCATAAGATGATTTGAAATAGGGTACGTAAAAAAGAAAATTATTTGGGAAGTTTCATATTCTTTTTTCCCTTTTTTTCTTTTCCGTTTTTCTTATTTTTTTTTGGAAATTTCTTTTTCTATCGAAATTTCCTTTTTTCTTTTTTTACTTTCAGGTCGCTCGTGCCTTTACCACATTTTTTAATCGTCTACTCCACTGCAATATGCGTTCCGTTTACAGACAACCATCGCGCCGTTCAACGCCAAGACATTCGTCCAATCAATCCGCCAACCGAAACAAATACGCGAAAATTTTCGCCTTTAACTGGCACAATTACTTTGGTACTGATGTTCCCAAACCGAAGCAGAGTGTTCCCGAATTTCATCCGATACAACAACGGAAACTATCCGACCATCGACCATGTAGTTGGCATGAGAAGACTTTCGATCCCATCAACGATATTCTACTCCGTCATATTGAACGATGTGGTTACATGATCACTGGTCGTAAAATGTGTCTCTATCAGCCGAAACGATATGATAATACTCAAATTCGTACAATTCACGTGAAGAAGTTGTCGAATGGTCAAGAAACGGAGATTAATTGTTTCTGTCAATTACGACCGGCCAAAGTCCTCCAAATTATCGAAGGCGAAGAATTTGCGGGAATCAGTAACTTGCCACCTCAGTACAACATTGCCGATTATCACATGGAACATGCTCGTGAAATACGAAAGTTCCATCGAGCACAACCTACTGATAAAATGGCATATGATATTTTTGGGAAAGAAAAGGGAACGGAGAAACATGTGATGTTTTACAGCGAATTTGGAACAGATCTAGAAATCGATGCACCGATTGAATTTCCTTTAACTAAATTTTGTACGGAAGATAATATGCATTCAGTTTCATCGAAAATATCGAATGAAGATCTCCTCATGAATAATGTTGATACTAAACGGTTAACTACGAGCGGCAGTGAATGTCTCCTGCCTAAGAAATATAGAAAATCTAAACAATTTCCATATTTGGATGAATATAATTTAAAGAAGAAAAGATCTAAACAGACTACTCGAGTAAAATCAGAAAGTAAACAGAAACTGAAGGAACTTTATCAGAAATTTCAAACAGAAAACAATTCAAAGAAACCCCAAAATACTCCAACGGACGCGTCTGGTAATGGAAATCGAACAAATCATCGATCTAACAAACCGAATGATGGAAATGAGGTAAATGATCCATTGTCGCTGTTAAAACGAGAAATGATTCGAGATAAACGATTACTTTACAATAAGAAGAAGAGAAAGGAATATTGCGCTGCACTCTCTAATTCATTCGCTAATCATCAATTTGATGGTTCTGCAAGGCCGAAAACCGGATATAAACCTCAACAAATCGATAACAAGAGAAATTCCTCCTCAACTCACAACAACGTCCGGACAGATAAAACATATTAGAAATAATTTTTTTTCGTTTGTGTATTTCGGTATATTTCACATGTTTTTTCCTAAAGTAATTTCTTGAATTATCTCCAAATTATTCTCGAAAACAAATTACGATAAATTTTGTAAAATAGAAATTGAAAATTCTTCAAAAACTCTTTCTAATCATTCTCAACTTAAACACTCTACGGAATAAATTATGATAAATATGAAATTTGAGTCTCACAATTTGTCAGTTTAAAAAAATCAATAAAACTTTTTTTTGAAATTGACATGAGTAATATATGAAATTGACTTTTCACCTAGTAGTTAAACATGAAATTTTTTTTCAAAGAAACTATAATTGACTTTATTTACAGTTTGAATTAAGAAAATAAATAAAGTTTTAGATGGAAATTCGAAATTTTTTAAACGACAATTTCGTCCAATTCGTCTTCGGGAACCATTTCATTATTCACGATACTGTTCAACTGATCGAACATTTTTGATAGTCTGTTAAATTCATTGTATTCTGGTCCGAATTTTATTGATTCTTCCCTCAAAGTTTGTCGAATCTGTAAAGAGAATAAAAAGTTTATTTGAAATAATTTAATGAGATAACTTGTTGAGCATTCGGTAAAATGAAGTTGTGGTAGAGGATGTCACAAAGAATTGATATGAGATTTGATGATTCATAATTGCCCAATTCTTTTCGGAAGTTCTCACTGATTTCTTGACAGATGTGCAGTATATCATTCTCTGGAATCTCATTCAAAGATTCGAGATATCGATAATATGTTGAAATTAATTGACGATATCGAACACTTTGTTTATTGAACAGAAGTTTATTTGTGGCTGAATTCTCATTCAATTTCGTATCACTTATAGAGAATGCGTCCATATAAGCTTGAGAGATGATGGAGACATTATTATCACATTCTCCATAATTCTCCATTCGGATAAGTGTCTCAGGATTCTTAATAACGTTAATCCAAATTCTTAAGGAGAAACTGAAAGAAAACATTTTAGAGTGTTAGAAGAGAGTTCGAATTTAAAAGAATTAACCAATTCGACATCCAAACTCTAATAATTTCACTGGGTAACTCGATGTTCGAAGCAAGTTGATTGAAAAGTTGGAAAAAGTACCGAATGACTAAAGGAGGAAGTGATTGAAATTGAACGAATTCTTCCGAATGAGTCGTCGTGTCTTTATTATAATTATTTATTCCAATCATACAATGAAATAAATGATCGATTATTGGAATTAATGCATTCTAAATAATGAAATGAATTAAAATTGAAAAATAATGAATGGAAAACTTTTGTTGTTAATAATCGATTGAAATAAATTTCTGATATAATTTTCGTATTTGACACTTGTTCATTGTGTAGTAGATCGGATCGATTCTAGTTAAAGGATTTTTTGTTAATTATTTTTTCATAAAAAAAAATTTGTTAATTCTAACCAAATGAACTTTCATTTCGTTCAAATTTAATAAATTGGTCGATTTATGTAGAGTTGAGGTTGATGCTTTTTGAGGGAATTTCTTCGATTGTTTTCGTTGTTGTTTAGAGAAAGAGGATTGATTCTTATTCAACAAATTATCGGTTATCGGAATGACAGATGATGTGAATTGTTTCATTTCTTCATTATTTATGAAACGTTTCGATGCGACTATTACTCGAGTAGATTGATGACTGCCGTCAGAATCTAATGACGAATGACGATATTTCATTGACGATGGTGACGGTGATGATAATAAGGAATTGTGTTGTATTGATCGAATAGAATCAGCTAATAATTTCGGTAGAAGTACAAGATGAATAGATGAATTATTCTCCGATTCTTTTAGATCGACCCATTCCTTTGGGAGATAATCTTGGAGGATATTTATTTCACCCGAATTCTTCCCATCACATTTCAAAATTCGAATCGACTTTGCTATTTTTTCTATTGCCGAATCATGTAATGTTTGTTGTCGATCGATGTAGACGGCATTTGGTATCGATTGTGATTTCTGTTTATTTCTCCATCGATTTCGTAAACGATTCAATAACGTCTTTTTCCTTCGCCAGAACATCGATGAGTTTTTGTCGAATTTCGACGTAGAATTCGAACATATCCTGTTCGTTGACAAAAGTAAATTGTCAAGTGAATTATTTATGAGTGGTATAGTGGAATTGGTGGAGCGTAAATGACATTTACCTCTCGGACATTCCGATGGGAAACTGAGCGATCGATTTTTCTGTAAGAAATTTCGAGTCACTCTCAAATTTTGATGGTTCTTTAAAGAGAAATTAAATTTTGATTTTATATCCAATTGTCCTAAATTCTCTTCAATATAATTAATGCGATGAAGTAATTGTAAAGTCTCCTTTAGTCTCTTCTCACCATTTCTATCATCAATTGAATCGATAGAAGAATCATCATTAGAATTTAAATTGATCATTCCAATATCATAAGATGACGTTTGACAATTCATTTTTGCTCCACGATATAAGAAATAGAAAATCTTCTTTTTTATTTGTTCCACCGAATCACAATTCAATAATTGAATTTTTTTATTGAAATAATTCTCTTGGAATTCTCTCGATTTTCGAATAATATGTCCATGATTGTCACTCGAACAATTACTACTGAATCCACTCGACTTATCACTGGAGTTACTTAATTCGATTTGTGGCGATATAATATCAGAACCATAATCAGATAAGCAGGAGGTGTTGGGTGATATCACTTTCGATTTCGATTTATTATTTAACGGATTTGTATCAGAGAAAATTTTCGAAGTGATTTGTTGATGTTGAGATTGACTGTTATCAGAAGATTTATTGATATTCGCATATAAATCTGATGCGGTAGCTCGTTTCGTCAAATTCGTTCTTGAAATGTTGGAACATTTGGAATTGTTGCCAGTCGTTATCATGACGATACTATTTGATGATCGATGTATTTGATTGACATGTTCATATAATGACGTGGCATCATCATTGGAATGGATATCGTCGGAGAAGATATGTTTCTCATTCACTATACACAATTGTGATTGGAGACAGGACGGAATGAATTTGAGTTGTGCAAAAATTCGTTTCGTTTTAATCGGTTGATGGAGAAGATTATCCAATGTCAACGAATATTTAGAACGTCCATTCAATTCGTCAATGGCACCACGCCAAATGACTTGTCGAACAGAATCATGTAACAAGAATAATGCATGTGCCATCTTCCCACGGAAATGATCGTAGAGAAGAATCGTACAAAAATTAACAATCAATTTCTCGACAATTGAATCATTTCGACGAAATAACATTTTTGCGTTCTCCAAATTCTCTTCAATCTTCTCCTTCAAATTACGATTAATTATCGGTAATAACTTCTCCAAATTCGTTAAATAAATGACGAAGATAAAAGTGGAACATCTTATACGATCCGTCACAGTCATCTTCATATTATTATCGAGTACATTTAAAAGACATTTCATAAACGAGTCGTTCATTAACAAATCATAAATTGTGGCAATCGATCGTTTCGGTATGAAGTTTTGAGAATCAACTCCCATCTCACCACCATGACCGTCATCACCATCTAACCGGTTTTGGATGAATTCTCTCAATCTCTCCAAACGTTCATCATTTTTTGGGGAAATTTTCTCATTCGAATTCTCATTTTGATTCGAACGAAATGATAATGATCGGAATTCTTTCAGAATATTTTCTGGAAAGAAGATTTTTAAAGAAAATGTTGACAATTGATTGAGTGGTGGTAAGAGGATCATATCGTCGATACAACCATTCGATTGTAAGTTTGCAGGATTTATTCCATTCGTCTGATTTGTAATAGAAGATAATTGTTGATAATCGTTATAATTCGTCTCGACTAACGAATAATTATTTGATGATTCCATTTGCATTTCGACGAATGCATCTTTACACTCATTCACTACTAACATTTCAAAATTTTCCATTTTATTTTCAATATTCTTCTGACTCTTCTTCTCATGAATCAATCGACGACGTACCAATAACGATCCGAGTAGAATGGCAATAAAGAATAACCCAAGAAAACTGGATAGAATCCAAGTAGTTCGATCCGATTTCTTCTCTTTCAATTCCTCACTAATACCAATTCGTAAATTCTGAGTGACGGTTATAGGAACGGTTGTTGGTATAAGAGAAAATCGTAAAGAATTCGTCGAATATCTCCAACCGACTGCCTGAATCTGTAGATTAGATAATGATCTCGAATATGTTCCGTTTAGGGAACAGTCGATGAGATCGTTAGAAAATTTGATGATAAAACAAGGTGCATTATTAGCAATAATTTTATAATCTTTTTCCGTTAGAGCTCCTTGACCGTAAAAATTGTTTCCTCGAATTCGAACGAACTTCCCAAAACATTCGACATCGTCCACTTTCGGATTCGAATAGATTTGTAAGAAGAGATTGGAAATATCTTTCGTATTATCCTCAACCAACGAACGAACGTGACTATGATATTGTTTGGATTGAGGTGGATAAACATAATCATCAAAATGGAATCGAATATTTCCAATTAAATCAGATGAACTATGAGATATGGAATCAGGAATATCAGGAGTGTAACATCGATAATAATTATTTTGTTCCGAATTGTTACATGGACTATAGAATGTCATTAATCGATGATAATTGGATGATAGTAAACGAAATTCCATAGAACTTTTCTGGATATTTTCGAAATGACTTCCATGAACCACAATCGGTATACCACCACTGAGAATTGAGTTGGCCATCTCCACATGATAAATGATGGGATTGTCTAAGATGTAGAATGGGAACGAACCGATCTTAATATGGTCAATTGTCAAAATCATCAGATATGGTTCTTCGCTATACGGTAAATAGTTCGTTTTACAAATGATATTCGTTTCATTCCTCTCAATAATATCACAATTATTCATATCCTCTTGAAATGGATTGACAAATTTGATTTCAATCTCCTTCCCACAATTCAACCATTTTCCATACAAACTGATATTGACACCACCAGAAACGATACCAGAATTCGGTTGAATATTATGGAGAACGGGAACGACTTCTTCGATATCGATTTCATCACCATGAAACACCATTTGTTTACCATCAAATAATTTAATTTCCGATTTTCCTTTATATCGAGGTATCTCCTTCTGTAATTTACAATAAAACCGTCGATATGGTATGAATTTTCTTTTGTTCGTCTTCTCACATAAACGGCCTTTAATGATGATACGATTAATTGATGAATAATCGATGGGTAGATCTCGTCCATTAATTTCCAAATCAATAATTGAACCACGTACGAAATATTGAGGAATTATTGAATCGATATGTTGAACGTCACACGATTCCTTTAATATTCCCGTAACGGGACATCGACGATAATGAAGACATTTCTTCTCCGAACTACACCAAACACAATTCATCTTTTTTCCAATTCTCTCCGACATACAACGGATACATGAATCACTATAGTCTTCGCACGTTTTCAAACGGAACGTAGTATTTTGACTGGAATGCACAATCTGATTATTTGACGTTTGTAAGAGATGAATTCGATAGATTTCACCTGATTTCATATATCGTGTAGGAGAATCACATCTCATTTCAATTTGAGTCTTCGATGAAGATAAACAAGTTTTATCGAACTTATAATTTCCACTATTCGATGTTATCGATTGATAATAACATTCGAATAAATCACAATGGAAGAAATCAGTCGTTCCTGTCAAACTGATGAGATAACGAACATTGTCACCATCAAGAACGGTATAATCTTCAGAAATTTCCGTCGACCATTCGAGACATGTTCTCGTATGCAATAATCCATCATCTATTTCATTCTTTTCTCTCATCGAACATTTCCCACTTAGCGAATTCCATGAACAAAATGACGATGAATTAATACAATCGTAACACATTACGAACTTCTCACAATCGATTATCCACAATTTCTCATTGAGATTCAATTGATTCACCGAAACTTTCCCTTCAATAATCGGCTGATGAATAAACGATATCTCATTGTTCATTCCAACGAATTCACAAATATTTTTCTCAACTGAACTTGAATTAATGGAAATATTCGTTCCCATCAAATTCACTGAACAATAATCGATCGATTCATTCCTCAATTTCTCATCACTCACAATATATTCCAATTGGAAATGATCTAAATGATTCGAAGAGATTTTCGTCGTTATCAATCGCGCCCAACTACATGATCGTTGCAGATTGACATTAACCACATCCGTCAATGGAGAGAGACATTCGTTCTCATTCTCATTCCACCAACATTTTTCATATAGACATTTGTTGCAGTTAGTTTTCGATGAACAGGAATCGAGTTCGATCGAATAAATTTGATATAAATTGGAAAAGTAAATTTTGGGAAACATAAGAAAGAAATCTTCAGAAAACTTGGGAATTCCAATAATATCTTTATCGTATAATTCTAATAACTTCTCGGAAAATTTCAAGACAATTCCGTTTAATGTCGAGACGAATAATAAAGTGAATTTCTTCTTTTCCTTCTCTCGTTTCATTTGGACGACGGACAATTTGGATAAAATCACATTTGACATCGTTTGGGAATTGGAGAGAATAATAGAATTAGATGACGGTAATAATCGTTCACCATTTCCCGGATATTGATGACGACATGCGGAAAAGTTGTGTGACGAAATTGCAATTTTCTGAATCTCTTTAATGAAATTGGCAGCCACTAAAACTGAACCATATTCGTTATTATGAATTCGAGTGAATAAAAAAGTAAAATAAATTTTATCTTCCATTTTCTTCGCCGATGTCAAGAGAATTGGCAATGACGATATTTTCTCTTTCAACTCCAATCGAACTAATATCGTATAACGATTCTTTCCTGGACATTGTGCATGTTTGCGTATGAGAACAGCCGAACAGAATTCCTCATTCTTACAAACTGATTGTTTCCATAAATTGACGAATCGATATCGATAACCTTCATAAGAGAATTCATAAATTGTACTCAAAACAATCCGTTTTAGAGCGACAGATAATTTCCTGATCTTCATCTCATGTTTCTCGATATCGATATCATAAATCGTTTCGGAATGATATATGGAATTATAAGAATCTTCATACGATCGACGAAGTTCATTCATTTGAATCAACGTAAATTTCGAATTATTTATTTTATATAATTGAAGTCGATTCGATCGCACATTTCTCACATTCACATATTTCCCAATTAATTGATTGTTCCGATTGGAGAATGTTAGACTATTGCCAATTGCTGAATAATATAATAATTTCTGGTTCTTATTAAACGGTTTCTCGTCATCATTCATTTCATCATCGGCACCATCACCATCACCATCATGTGTATTGACCGTTTGCTGATGGTAATTATTAATGGTCATTCTCTTACAATTCTTCAAGTTTACCATCTGACAATTATCATGAGAACAAATGAGGAGATATAAAGTCGTTTTCCAGAAAAAATGTGCCATTTGGTAAATGGGAATCTTCCTCATGAATTCCGTTGCATTTCTCGTCGGTGTCGATGTTGACGATCGGATAATTGGCTCGTAAGGAAATTTACAAAATGTTCGAATTTCATTATTGATGGTATGTTGTTGGAGAATGATTTGTTCGTCTTTCTCACTCCTACTCAAATAGAAAATGACAGGAAATTGACTTCTCATTCGTATTTGATGTGATCCCAATATTTGTTGGGTATTCTGATGAATGATCCGATAAGGAAATATAACATTAATCAAATTGAAGAGTAGAAGAATCATCAGATTATACTGACACATTATCGTCGTCATGATTTTTCGTTTATATTTAAAATTTGTAATTTTCACCTTCATTGATTCCGAGAATTATTATGATTTTCAGAATGACGAATTATTTTTCTGTTTTGGAATGAAATGAAAAAAAGTTAAATGAAAAATTGTTGGAGAGGATGAAATTATGAAAAATTTATTCAATCGTTTTCAGTAGGAAGAAAAATTGTTTAGAGTAAGAAAAAGTTTGAGAAGTTTCACGATTGAGTTGTTTAGCACGAAAAGGAATTCGTTTTGGTGAAATTTGATGAGACTTTCAAATGACGAAGAGAAAGGAGAGAACATTCAAATTATTTTTCTGTCTTCAATAAAAAAAGAATAGGAGAATGATACAGAAGGATGATGATATGATATTGCACATCTGCTTATAGATATTATTGATGATTTTGTTGAAGGTGGCTCGAATGAGAAATATCAGAAATATGATGACATATCAAATAAGATATTTGATATGATTATGAAATAAGAGCGAATCAATAGTTCATCCAATATGGAGGGAGGAAGGCGTCATTCTTTCACTCGATTACACTATCGGAATGTAACGACGACGAAGTGGAATGGCATTGTTAAACATTTTGTATTATCACGAAAAGGATATAGAAGAGGAGGAAAATTGACGGAATAGTTTGGTTGCCAATTTACTAATTCCCTACTTTCGATATTAAATTGGGAGCAATTGGAAGATTGATCGATGTCGAATAATTGGTAGATAATGTAACATAATCATCAAATGATTTTACGAATAATAATGAAATTATTGGTACTTGAATTCTGCCAGAAACGGTAAGTTTATTGTATTTAATAAAGAGATTGAGCAAGTGGAATTATTGGAAATTGAAATTAAAAAATTAATAATTTCAATTAGATGAAATGATAATGGGAGAGAAATAAGAGAAGGAAAAAAGAATGAGAGAACAATTGGGAGAATGGGAAGAAAAAAATTAGAGGATGGAAAGGACTTGATCTTTATATAATCAAAGAAGATAATCTCGAATAGAATTCTTTCGATTACATGAGGAATAATTGTGCCTCTTGTGTGCTAACAATCGTTGTGGTTGATTGGTGTTGAAGGTCATCAATATTTACTTCCAATTCCATTACATATGACGAGCGATAGTTACTGGGAGTGGGTTAACTGAGTTCGCTAGCGCGACTTGAAATGGCTGAGACTGATTAAGATAGTTAGAGGAAGAATCGAATGAAGAGAAGAGATAAATTGAATTATTTTCTCATATTCTTCGACACGTCAATCGTTGGATGGATGTGGCAACGAATGGTAATGTTAAAGATCAACAAAATCGTAATGTTTCTATTTTAAATGGAACTAAATTCGGAATGGCACTTATGTTTGGAGGAGGCCTACGAGTAAATTGGAATGGAAGTTGTAGAACTGGAAAAGCCGAAGAAGAAGAAGGAAAAATGTTGTTAAAATTTGATAAATAATTTTGGGAAGGTGAGAAGAAGAAGAAGAAGATGAATGACATAACAAATTTGTATGATGAACATAATGATTAGTAACCTGGTTGAGGAGTAGGACAAAATAGGAATGTGTTGTGGATGATGATAGAATTACGATAAAATGCGAATAATACAGTTAACGGCACGTAATAAGAAAGAAGTTCACTTAATAATAATAACCACTCAAGCCTCATTTGCATGTCGTCTAATGAAAGAAAAGAGAAGTAAAACTGAACAGATGAGGAGTCAAGTGCGCGATTGATGCATAAAATCGAACCACAACCACAAACATACCGATTCTTCCATTTTCCTCTTATTCTTTTGGTCTCTATAATTCCTTCAATTCTCTTATATCCGCATCAGCCCCTTCACATCTCTGCCATTCAACTAATATCCATATGTTCCCTATTAGATATACGTCGAAGAAAGAAACTCCTAAGACTATACGAGTGTGGGTGTGTGAGTGTGTGTGTGTGTACAATTGTGATTCTTCCCTTAATCTAATATCCGGCTCCGACCATAATTATCTTTGGATGTTGAAATAAATACTCATTGAATAGAAATCATTATTCTGTTCGTCATTAATTGTTCCATTGAATGAGGTCCGATGATGAGAAGATCGACTATTCGAGACTGCACTATTCATTTGTTGTCCGCTCGGACTAATGTTCATCTTTTGAGATATAGCACATTTCGAATGGATTATGGGAAGAGACTAGACATGCTTAGTAACCGTAAAGTTTTCTTGATAAATAATGATAATATTAAAAAATTTGGTTAGGTTAACATATCCTGTTTAATTTCATTTTGAACTCATCATTCTAACATCATGTCATCTCATTTGCATCAGCGGAAGTTGTAGAATATAATTATAACACCAAAATTGTATTACGTTAATCCATTTCGGATATGATCATCGGCTGATGTTACCCAACAACAACAACAATAACAAGATGGGTATGATAAGAGAACCGCAAAAAAAAACATATGATGAAATTAGGAAATATAGTAATTGTTTTATTTTCTGAGAAATGATGGAGGAAGAGTTGGAGGAACAAACAAAAAGTAAATCAATTAGCTCAACTTCCCCTCCAATTGTCGGTTTTACATCCGTCGAATCTTTACCTTCGTATCATTAACATAATCGTTTTGGTGAACTACTGCGAAGTGAAGTAGTAGAAGCTGAATGGAATGACTTGCCAATCAAGGACGTCCTACTCTAATTATAACATCTTTTCAATTACAATGGAACTGTCAGTCAGTCGTTTACCGATGAAGATATCGATTGTTTTAATGAATAATCAGAAGAAGAAGAAGAAGAAGAAAAAGGAGAAGTAATTTTCGTTGGGAGAAAGAATTGAAGGAAAATATAAATAAAATTAGGAAATTTCATTAATTCTCATTTAATTTAACGAAATTGATGCAGTTCCACCAAATCTCTTCTTTCTCTTCTCATTCATTTTGAAGTTATGGAAATGAGTTCTTTCCTTTTCCACCGTCAATCGGCCTAAAGACATTGAGAACGGAAATGAACCTGTAACGACGACGACGACGACTACGACAACGATACTGACGACTTCAAAACCGGAATAAGGAGAACTTCCTTATTCATCCTCACTCTAAATTCTATCCTCTTTATAATTTTTGTGTGTTTTACAAATGATGAATTGAGGAAAATATGACGAAAGATGAAATTAAAAAAAAAGAAACTTATTCGATTTCATCATGGGAGTTAATGAACATTCGAATTCACTTCGAGATCATTGAAAGAACTGTTCTCATTCTCTAAACATCCAATTACCGACATCTACTCGACATCTGTTAAATAGGTGATTGTTGAAGAAAGAGTCTGAGAAATGGAAATTCAGCAAATCGTTTTCTCTCCAATTCAATTATCCATATCCACTGGAATTATTCTAATAAATAAAGTCAATCAATAAATTCTACTTCCCGTTCGTCTCACTCTCACAAAGAATTGAAATCATTTAGTAGAATAATGACGATGAATTCCATCATTCTCAACAAATAAGAGAAACAATTCCACCATCATAATTCCCATAATACGTCGTGTGAGTAGATGAGGAAGTTGGTATGTTATTCCACTGTATTGGAGCAGAAGAACTGTGTCTGTTTGTTCGTTGACAACGCAAAAAAGTATTTGGAAATTAAATCGGTGAAAAACCGGGACGGATGCGACCGGTCAATGATTATATAATTTCAACCAACACCAACAAGTGCGACAAATAACAACGAATAAATCACACACAATCTCTCATGTTTAATGTTGATAAAATGTTAAAACTGAAGAGGTGGAATCTCTTTCAACTTGACAATTCTCTAACAGAATTTCCAATATCATAATTTTCTGACCTATCATAACAATTGATATATAAAATCTGATAACAATTCCAAAACATTCGTCGATTTGAGAAATTGTTAATAATGATGATTATAAAAAAATTGGATGTTCAAATTTGAAGAAAATTAATAAAGTAAAAAATCGTAAAGGCATTAAGAGAAGAGTTAAATTAATCTAAACGAATTCATCTCTGATATATGTGAATGATAACGAGAGAGAAGGAATGTTGTTGGAGAAATAAACTAATTTCGAATTAACTAAATATGATCAATGTCAGTTAAGTTTTTGAAGGGAGTTTTTCGGTCTTAATTGTGAGGTATTGGGAGGAATGGTTTTTGTACTCCGTTTCCAGCCATATAATAATCATTCTTCCCAAGTGGGGAGTCTCCACTTCAATTCGTATGATTGGGTTGTATATACGACGTTATTGCTCTGTGAAGAGCGCGAATAAATATGATGGATGGGAATTGGTGGGGGAAAGGAGAGGGGGGAGAAAGGTGATGGCCAATTTGGGAAGAATGAAAAAGAATGTACAATGAACACGAAAAAAGTGACCATGCGCTTCATTGCATTTGATAAATGAATGAACCGATCTATTCGATCAATATTAAAAATGACAAAGTTTAATTGATAGATGAATATTCATAAAAAAAAACATCGCATAAATAACTTGGGATAGAATAACATCAAATTGTTACGATGGTTATTTTCAGACATTTAATAAGTAACTCCAGATAATCCATCTCCCCCTCCCACATTACAGATAAATATCTAAATGTTCTCAATTCACGTTACGTTCTGTCCATTTGAAAACATTTTCTCTATTGGCCGATTGTGTAACATGATGATGAGAATGAGGACACCACAAACGATGAACAAACATCCATTTCTTATCAATTTATGAATGAAACACCTATTTGTCATTTACCTCATCATATAACTCGTCTATTTGAATGATTTGAACTACCGAATTATCTCAATTCTCTACCTTTCATCACCAAACATCCAAACTCACAATTTGTTCGATAGAAAATGAAACTTTTTCTATTAATTTCTCCTATCCCCAAATCCTCCATAAATGGCAAATACTCAAATAAGGGATCGATAATATCAAGTCGATATAATCGTCATCATCACAATGACAAAAATAATAATAATGATTTGTGGGACATAGCTTGATCATTATCAGTATTCCAAATGAACTCACACATTCACTCATTCTACCCATATTCATCTACACAATCTCCAATAAGAACCATTCCATTCTTAATCAATTAGTCGATAAGTAAATAATGGAAATTTATCGATCACCATTTCCAATCGAGAATTTTGAAGACGAATCAAACGAAAATAGAAGAGAGTGGAAAGAAAAAATGACCAGATCGATACGGTCAAATCCGAAATGTATAATTGCATATGGGAATGATGATTCGGATATTCTCATAATTATCCATGTGAGAGAAGAGAAACCATTATGTTGGTTAATGAACTAACGAGAAGAAGGAGAAAAAATAACAAATTATGATTTGAGAGATTTATTTTCTTTATCCGGACAGATTTCCACTTTTTCTCCTCCACATCCTGAAATTCATTCCATCTCTCCTTCATCATCATTCTAAGGAGATTTCATTCCAACTAAATTTGATTCAGTGAATCAATCTCACCATTCCAGAAAATCCATCTATTGAAATGAATTTTAAAATAACTTATAATAATTGTCAATAAATTATCGAAAATAAAAATATAAAAATATTCGCACTTCCCACAATGATCAAATGAAAGTCGATCAGAAACATTCCAACCAAAATCGAATTAGTATTTAAATTAAATATAACTGAAGAAGAAGTGAATAATTTAAAAATTTCGATAAAAGAAAATAAAATTTTTCGGAAAGAATTTTAAAAGGGTAAACAGTGAATAGACATCTCAGTTTGTTACGTATGATGAGAAAAGAATGAATATTGAGATGTAGCGATTCGTAACATTTTACAATAACCATAAAAATCCACCTTATATCCCATATTTACCATTCACATTTAAATCATTTCTATTGTCACTTTATCCTCAACCAACCATTATGACGAGTATTAGGAAGAATCGAGTTTAAATGAGAAGATGCAGACAAAATTCTATTATGCTTCCTTTATCTATGGAGAATTGAGAGCTGAACAAAATCTATAATCATCATAATAATCGGTGGTCATCATTGTCCCATTCTACTTTATTAAACAATTTAAAATATTTTTCACAGTTACACCACGTTAATTTGGCGAAAGTCCACACTTGCTTATTATTCTTCCACTTCTCATCATTATCTTGTCTTACTCCGTCGAAAATGATCATCGTATGTTAAAACGATCTGGAAACATGTCCTATAATTTAATCTTCTATTGATTCACGAATTGAACTTCTAATGAGAAACTGGTGAGAAACTTATCGATGCTCATTCGAAGTAAACAAAAAAATTCAAATCAACTTGTAAAGAAACTTAAAAAAGTTTTCCTTCTCCGAACGAACTTTTCCATTTCTCAATTTAGAATTATTGAGAAAAGTTTATTGATATTTCTTTTTTCTTCTCGTGTCATTTATATGAGAATCGGATTGACATCGATTAATCAATAATCAAATAATCAATAATATTTTTTTTAGAGTCTCAACTTATCGAAATAGTTTCTTTATTACATATGAGACAAGTGGCGAGTCGATTGAGTTGTCTCGATCATATTCCTTTCTCCAACTCAACCAACTGGTGTGTATCAAAATAATTAAAGTTTTTAGGTAACGTATCTGCAAACTAGTACATGTTTTTCGAAAATATAGAACGCTATAATTATCAAAATCAACACTATACCTCCTTTCACTTCTTTTTATCAATTTTTCATCAATATAATCACAATTCGTTCTTCTTACTTCGTTAGAACCGATCGGAGACCATTAGTCAAAAATGGATAAAACCGGAAAGCAACATCTTTCCCACTTCACCAACTGACCACTATTCTCATATCAAACAAATTGACTGTCCATCAAAAGAAAAATAATCTTTTCCCATTTCTTCTTTCTTCTGCTTAATTGTACATTATTTTGAATGGACTTAATGAAATTCATTCAATAGAATTTGTATTAGAATTATTGTAATTTATTAAAATGAATTTTCATAAAAGATTGACGAGGATATTCGTTAATGCGAGAAGATTTTTATGAAGAAATGTTTCGAAATTGTTTCCTAATGAAAGTTGAAAGAAATGTAAATTTCATTTCTTCATTACTGTTCGGAGATCGGTTGATAAATATGTTTTGTGAGAAGGAATGTTTTTGTTTTTTGGATTGCTTCATCAATTTCGACTAGAAAGAAAACCAAATTGAAATTCGGTAGGAGGAATGGGAATCAATGTTTGATTGATGTGTTTACGTGGAAGTTTTGACGAAAATAGATTTTTGATGAAGATAAAATCTTCTTTTATAAATTTCTTCGCCACTTATCAATTTTGTCTTGATCGTCCGATAGACAATGGGCTCTACCACCTTATTCGTCGTGGTGATGAGGAGATGTGGCCAAGTGGAGGGAGATTATAGAGAGAATAAACATCGGGTAGAAAATGGAAGAAGAAAATATGAATTGTCGTGAACTGATTATGAGATATGATAAAGGAAAAATGATAAATATCTTTCCAACCACTTATTATCGTAGTTTAATGAGGGACAACACGGAACAGTGAGAACATGTGATTAATGCAAAACAGCAGAATGAAATCTCACTAGAGATGGAACGTGAAGATAATTCATATTCGTAGAAACAATCCAATATATTCTTACCGGAAATCGGGAAATGATATTAACATAAAATCTCTCCGAATTCTTCTTTAAAGTCATCAGACGTCAGATAACTCGAACGAAAACTATCATCCGTCAGTCCATTCCTAATTAACCAAAACTTTCACACACACGAAAACGTTGATTAAAATTAATCAAGAGGGAAAATTGTATTTGGAGCGATAAAGTTCTTTCTACAAATCTCCCATGAACGAATAATAGATGATATGTATATTCACCATATAAACCGGCGTAATATGGTAATAAGTATAAATAAATTTCCCAGTTACAGACAACAATGGAAGACGAAGTGAAATAAATCTATTTGTTGAGGCGTTTTCAATAGTTGGTGTTCGTTCCAGTCTTTCCACTACCACTAGTTTACTTTTTTGGCATTAGTAGTAAATAACGACATTTTTATGGCGGTTCAATTCTATCAACCGCTGTCCAATAAATGAAAAGTTCGTTTTCACTATAAAATCTTTTAATCGTTCTCCCCCCTTACCATCTTCATACCATCAAATACAAACAAATCATTTCACATCTATTCTTCGTACATATCTCCTAACATATATGGACCGAGTGCACTATATAGAAAGTTCTAATAAAAATAGAATATTAGAAAGTCGAAATTTTAAATTATCTAATTTAAATTTAAATTCTTACTGACATGAACAACTTTCCTTATATGTTATGATTGTTCGTCGACAACTGTAAAGATAGTTAATCAGGTGTCTCATAACCGTTGATTTAAGTGAAAACTTATAAGAAAACTTCAAAAGATCATATACTTCCTTTACAATCAGTC
Organism: Seison nebaliae; assembly: GCA_023231475.1. Lineage (NCBI taxonomy): Eukaryota > Metazoa > Rotifera > Pararotatoria > Seisonacea > Seisonidae > Seison > Seison nebaliae. The sequence goes on along the minus strand of JALJEE010003089.1, from coordinate 39,383 downwards.
CATTTCTTATCGATCTAACTTCGTTCATACAACAAATAACATCGTTCATCTCCTTACTTCCCTTCCCTCAACGAATCCTTCACGTATGATGTTATCATATAATGATCGTGCCCATAGTAAAATCAGAATTTTTATTCGAATATCATTTAATACATTTATTAACGTTATGCATAGTCTTTTACAACTCTTATGAAGAAGTGAAGGTTAAAACTGTTAAAACTGTTTTTAACGAAAAATAACATTAAACTTTATTGAATCAAGACGTTCATTCATGAAATAATTTCCTTCAAGTAAATTAATTTTTAGGTCATTATTACATGATATTATTACCGATTAAAAATCGTTGGCAAACAGTTTGTAAAACTGTCAAAATTGAATTAATAAAATTGAATACCAATTGTTATATTTAAATTGAAATTGAATGTTATATATTTATAATCATAACCGATATAAAACTGTGGAATTTTTATAGATAATAACGGAAATTAATGGATAATATGGAAATGATATTAATTTAAATAATCTTTTGTTAGTCTATAAGAAAAAAATAAAAAGAGATTAACAATATGAGGAAAATTTGAAAAAAATAAGAGGAATATATTAGGAATATTTGAACGAATTATATTTTTTCTCTAAATAATAATATCATAAATATGGTCAATAATTTCAATAAATAGATGAAATTACATTCCATCATTCTTCTTCGTCATCATCATCATCATCTGATTCATTTAAACGATCAATCAATGCTTCGACATAACACAGGAAGTTATTAGGAACAGAAATTGGAGGAAAGTTTATCAATTCGAAAGTTACCATTGAATTCGTGTTATCATCAGTCAATTTCTTTTCATTCAATGATTGGAAGTTGGTGAACCATTCGTTAATCATATCATCATGAAGAATGTCATCATCGTATAAGTCGAATATCATTTTCACCGCCGTATCTGGTGATAAGTTGAATGGTTTAGATAAGTCATAAATAAAATGAAGAATCGTATCGATCAACATCAGTTCAATTTTCTCATTACCATCTCCAATATATGCGGATAATAATGGGATGAATGATGATAATTTTTTTGAGAAGATATCATTGTCAATCGAATCATCAGATGGAAGTGAAGTACGACATAGAACTGATAAAAATAAGAGAGAGATAATTCGATCGATCATCAGATAATGAGCATTTTTTATAAAATTTAATTCGAGTTTTTGATTTTCAACTTTAAAATTCTCACTCTCCTCAATCATTGTAATCAAATCATCAATTTCTTTCATTCCTGATACTTCATATCGATTATTCAATTGAATGATAAAATCGTTAATTTTATAAATCAAAATATCATTATTTTCCATCGATGTCCTTTCACCTTCACCATCATCATCATCATCATCATCATCATCATCATCATCTTCTTCCTCACTTTCACTTTCAATAATTTTATTGTCAATTTCTTCGTCACCAGAAACTTTGAGAGAATTCAAAAAAGTTTTCGACGAAAATTTATTTAAATTCAATTTCGTCAATGGAATTCGTTCGTTAGTCTTCACGTTAATGAGGGAAAAAGTCAATTGCGATTTATCAATATTAATATCAGTATTCGTCCTATTAATCATTAACATTAAATCATATCGATAATAATCGTCGTCGTTGAGAACATAACGAGAATTATCAGAAATTGTCACACGATTTCCAATTCGACAATTTCTTACGATACAATTCTCACCAATATTCACAGTACTTCCAATGAAACAATTTCTTATGAAACAATTATGTCCCATTGACATATGATTTGAGAGAATAGATCGTTGAATAAATCCGTCATTCTCTTCCTGAAAATGAATATATCGGTATCGTAAATTTTCCATCATTTTCATCTGCCAAACTTTCTTCTTCTCTCGATCGAAATGATCAGATATTATGAGACGTTTCTTCTTCATTCGTTCACACGTTCTCAACAATATCAGATGTTCATCATTTCCACAATAAACTTCTTCGAAATCACGAATAGAATTTACTAAAAATATTCGATTTCCATCACCAATTCCATCATCCATAATTTCCAGACCAATACTATCCTCAGTATTTTGATTTATGCAATTTTGACAAATATCTTGAATTGTCTGAATTTCTAAATTATCTCGACAACGCGATAACAGAGCGATGTTACAACAATAAATTCCTAATGGTTCCAGACAATTCTTCCGATAACAATATGCCACTGTCTTCTTTATCATTCGATCTAATGGATTTATGCTCAATAAAGAATTATTTGATTCTTGACGTAATTTCTTCTTTTTCCGATCAAATAATGTCACTAATTTCCCGTTATTCTCCAAAATCGTCAACGACGGTTTTCTTTCATCGAAATTTTCCATTTTTCCTCCTCTTTCTCCATTCACCGAATAGACAATGGTCATTTCGTTCTTTCGAGAATTATGTTCGTTGAATAAACTCCAGAAATTCAACGAATTACGAGAAGAGAAGACAAGATTGGATTGGAGCACAACGAAATTGGATCGGAGTAGATATGATTGTTGGAGACTGCGAAATACGTCGCCAATCGATTTGCAATAGAAATTTGAATGAAATATTAAATTAGTTTTCATTCTTTCCAAATAATTACTTTTAATATAATTCATGATATAATCATAATATTTCTCCTCACTTATCACTACAATAATTTCGCCTACTTTATTCAAGAGAAGGAAATGCATCGCGAAATCTATCAATCTCGCCTCACCATCTCTTGACCATTTTCCCATACAAAGACATTCATCTTCATCCAATTCAAATTGATGAATCGATTCAAAATCTTCTGTTATTATCACACCTTGACAATCGATATGTTCTTGTACAATTTTCTTCTTTACATTTCGTCCATTTCTATGTGATGGACATTTCTTCCCATCAAAATGACGAATCAATGAACCTTTCATATTTCTTCACTCACCAATATTCTTCTTTTCCAACTTATCAAAAATGATATAACTTTTGTAAATCACCTCGTTTCTCATGGTATGGCAGGATTGATAATCTTTACTTTGTAAATGATTTTTTAATAAAATTTAAATTATAACAATTTTCTAATTTTAAGCTTTGTTCGATTTCATCGAACTAATTCAATTTTTTTTTTGAAAACTGAAATTCAAATGAAAAACATGTGAAATATTTCAAAACTATTACGAAAATTACTTTCCCATATAATGTGGTGTTTATTGATAATTCATTCTATAACAAAAAAAAATCACATAGGAATCACCTAACTATTCGTATGTAAATGAAAAATTTGCTTAAATAAAAACTTTTGATTTTACAATAAAAAAAAATTATAATTCATTAATTTTTAGAAGAATTTCATCAAAAATTTCCCCTAACTAACTTTGTAAGTTTAATTCTCGTACAATAAAAAAAACAATTTGAATAATCTGTAAAAGAATAAAATATAATGGAGTAATTGTTGGAGATAGAGATTTGGAGACGTTTATGTAACAAAGTTTATTGTAAGATAAAGAAAAGAGAGTTAAATTCTGTTCTTTGTAAAGGAGAAGGAGAGAGAATAACATGTAAAATTATTTAACGAACAAAATCCGAAGTAAAAAAAAAACACAAATTCTTAAACTGTAAAATAAAAAAGAAAAACTTTCCCAAAGAGTTGATATAAAATAATTACCTAAAAAGAAAAAAAGGTTAATTCATTTTTCAGAATTCTCTTTATTTTATTCTTTCTCATAACTTAATAAGACAATCGAGTTGATGGTAAAAAGTTGATGAATGTAGCATCGAGTATTTGACGTTCGTTCATCTCTTCCAGATAGGAGAGATATCGCTCAAATTTTTCAGCGATCGGTCGATTCTGTTCCAATAACTCCTCCACCAAATATTGTAATCGACGACATAACGAGGTGAATTCTTTCGATTTGTCATTTACTCGCAATAATGTGGCTTCCATTTGGAGGAATTGTTTGTGGAATTTTTGCGGCGTTTCCATGTCGTATAATTCGACTTGAGCGATGGAACTACATTTGGCACTGTCACAAATATATCTCATAAAAATGGAGAGTCGATTGAAGAGACGAACGAGACTCTGTGACAAGAATGCATATTCATCTTGTTCGATCTCTCTTATCAATCTTGTCCATAACAAATGGGCAACATGTACAAGTAGTTTGATGAGAATTCCACAATTAACTAATATGAGAGAATGGAATAAAATTTGGAGAAATATGAAATAATTAACTTCGATGTAATAATAATTGATCGGAAAGTAAATGGATTATATCAATATGTTCAATCAAATTCTCATCATCAATAACGAACGATGTTGTTTTAGATAAAGCTTCCGCTATCGCTATACTACTCTGTGGCATGTCAGCAAAATCGACAACAATCTTCAACGCATGATTAGCCAAATCATTCCGATAAGTATTTGGTAATAAACAATTTTGTCGTTTCTGAGGTCGAAAAAGCATTTTCATGAAAAACATCATTTCTATCGAATGTTTCTGGAGATGTGCATAAGCGAAACAACTATTTCTTTTGATAATTGCTGAACATAATTGTAAGAGAACTGTAACGAAAACCGTTGACACTTTCCGACGACCATTAACTATTTCAGCTAACAAACTAAACGGTCGTCCAAAAATACTGGGAATCTCTTCCAATAATCGATTACTTCTCGCCAGACTCTTCGCCGAAACTCTCAATAATGTTTTGATGGTATCATTTACCACCGTTTCGTTACATTGATTCCGAATGAATAAGTCAAATGCATTCTCCAACATCTTCACCACATGACATACCATCTTCTTTTCACGACTTCTATATTCTCTTAAATTCTGATATTGAGTAATACCTGATGGTTCTGACTCTTCTAATGTCACCAGTCCTAAAGTTGGACTCGAATTATACATGAGTAATAGAGAAGCAGTAGAGAAATTTTTGTCGAGAAGGAATTGCAATAAAATTATCTTTGATATTTTCCACGTTCTTCTTCACGTCGAACAAGAATTGTGAGAGGAATTTTCCTCACCAATTTATTCGATTACTCTTCTATGTTTTCAATTCAATCGAAATTTATGAATTCACTCACACTATTCGTTTTGGTGATGAGTGGATTCTTATCTAAAAAAAATTTAATTACTTTTTCTTCAATCGAATAACGAAGGAACTGTTTGATTTGTGTTAAATTGAATCACCAAATTGAAGGTTCGCAGAAGAGAAACTTCTGAGATCTCCTTCCCTAAATAATGTTATTGGAAACACCGTCCCAAATATCGTCTAGGGAGAAGTGAGGAATCTAAGAAAAGAAATTGGAAAGACGTGGGAAACAAATCAAATAGTTGTTTCAATGAAAAAAATTTGAATCATTTTTTTAAAATTTTATTTCCAGAAAAAAAATTTAATGTAGCTTACACAATTCTGAAATAATTACACAGATTTATTCTCTGCATAATTGTTCTATTTGAGACAATTAAATAAATTGAAATAGTATATTTACTTCTCGCAACAATCAAATTTCCAATTTGATTTATAAAATTCTTTTCAGAGATGTCATTAATATTCTGCATTGTTACGATTGATGACGAGATAATAAAGTCGGAAAATGACGTTTTTGGATGACTGACGGTTAACGGAACATTTTCAAATTTTCTTATATTTTTTTAATTTTTATTTTCATTTGAAATATTTCCATCTTAAAATTTTTAGCTTAATTTAATACAATTTAATTTCTTTTCTTTCCAATCTCAAATTGTGAATTGTCTTTTCATTTCATCAATTTATTGAAATAGAATCAAGAATTTCAATGTTTTTCATAAACAATTCAATTTTTGTGTTTTTGTGAAATTGTGAAATTTTTGCACATTCGGAAAGTAGTTTGGGGGAAATATTGTTTTCGAACAGAAAACATGTCCGATTGTCTTTCGAGAAATTTCGAAAATAAAATTCAATTGAATAATCCGAAACGTCGTTTGAATGGGGAGGACAAAGTTGTTTTGAGGAAGTTGGTGGACAAATGTCTCCTGTGGATCATAAGACATTTCATATTTGAGGAGAATATAACGAAATCAGATATAGAACGATATTCGGAAGGATTAGAGAAGCGACATCTTTTGCAGATAGTGGAGGAACGTTATTTATCGGAATTGTGTGGGAATGTGTTGTGCTGGAGGAGAATAAAAAAGAAGAAATATGGTGGAATGAAATTTATTGTTCGATTAAATGAAATCAATAATCGTTCAAAACATGACGAATTGATCAATGAAATGGAATATAAAATTTCTTTCTGTTCGAATGATTGTCGTCAACAAATGGACGAATGGAAAGATTGTTTAAGTGAAGAAAGTTACTGGACACATTTCACTTATATTTGGGATGATCCTAGATATTCTGAACGATTAAAACTATTTTTAAATTATGCTTATATTTATAATCGTCATCGAAATGGAAATGAAGTTAATTTAACAGAATTATTTCCACTAATAAAATCGAATGATAAAATTTGGAATTATTTTATTTCTACAAATTATTATTATTCTCATACGATCTATTAATATAAATAAATTTTCTAATCGAAATTTTTTTTATCCTATAAATTTTCTATTTGAATTTTCTTTTTTAAATAAATTTTTTTTCAATAACTGTTTCAAAATCGAATTTTATTTCTTTCAATAAGTTGACTGTGAAAAATGTTTATGGTAAATTTTCATTTGGAAATTTTCGTTGTGATTATTTTTGTTCGTTACTCTCCTCATCGGTTGTGATGATGATTCCTTTCCCATCGTTCAAAATGACTAACAAATATTTCTCGTTCTTCGATAATTGTAATTTCTCCATAATTCGAGTATTGGGAGATCGATTGAAAATGTTCCACTTTTTCATTGTGTTTAATCTAACAAGAGAAAATATAAGAGAAAAACAAATGGAGATGATTGAGAGAATGGGAGTAAAGTAAATTAACGTTATCAAATCGTGGAATATGATTTTTCCACAATTCGTTAAAGATATTAGATGATTAGTTGTAGAAAGGACGATGTCGTTGAGAAGATATTTAGTTAAACGACTACTGATAATTTCTCCATTAATCGTTCGCACAATGAGAAGATGAAGTTTTAAGTTATTTTTCTTGAAACAATTTCTCGTATAGAAAACGAGATGTCGTTCACCGGAATATTTAATGAATTGAACGGGAGAATTAAAATCATCAATTTCTTCTAATTCCATTCGATTCTTAATAATTGCATCACTTTTCATTCGGATATGAGAGATGAGTGAACCATCATTCAATCGATGAATATAAACATTTCCATTGATGTCACCTGATATGATGAGTTTAATAGAAGAAATGAGAAGTAATGAAGTGATTTGAGATTTATGTCGATGAATGACATAAATGGGAATTGGCATCGTTGCCAAAACACCATAATTACCGATAGATGAATATGTTTGAAGGATGTTGTCTGTTGAATTAATTAATGATAAAGTTTTATGTCTGATGGTATTGGTGATGGTATTAGTGGTCGAATTGGAAGTGATTGAAGAGGTTGATGATGACGAAGGAAATTTGAGAGAAGTTGAGAAAAATTGTTGTGAGATGAATTCGTCTTCATTCATCGTTAAAAATAAATCATTAGAATGTTGAGTTTGTTTCCAAAAAACAATTGTTCCCGATCGATCACCAGTCAACAAATATTGTTCACATTCACTCAATTTGATCACGTTAATCGAATGATTATGTAATCGACGAACAGATGATTGAAATTTTAATTGTTTCTGTTCATTGAGATGAAATATTCGAATCGAACTATCCCAATATCCTCCCACGTACAACAATTGAAATTTGTGAGAATATTCAAAAATTTTCTCCATTGAATTTTTGTTGTTGTTGTTGTTGATTGGTAGTTGGTGCATTCGTGTTGATGGCATTGGATTAAATTCAAATTTGGATGAGATTCCACCTTTATATAAATGCCAATCATGACAACCGAATAAGAATGAGTCATTTATCGTTAATAGTTTATTAGAGGGAGAAGTCGAATGGAATGTGAATGTCGTCATTAGTTTGGTGGGTGTGACGGTATTAGCCATCGGTGTAATCGGAACGAGATTTAATGAAGAATTATTCGAAGAGAATTTCCTGTTATATGACAGTCCTGTTTCCACTAACAAAAACCAGATGATTGGATGTGACGATAAGATGATTTCATACATTTTCCTCTTTTCCGTCGTGATGATGGTATGAGAAATATTTTCAAATGAGGAAGGATGTCGTTTAGTGAAGATTTTCTCAGGAATCTGTCCAAATTGATTAATCATCAATTTTAACGAGTTTCTGGTGATTAGAGAATCGATAGAATCGAGATCGATATTATTCTCATACGAATAATACATATATACGTTGAGAGCGTCAATGGCCAATTGACCAGATTGTTTATAACCGAAAATTAAATCCATCCATTTCGGTAGATGTTTCCTCACAATATCACTATCTAACCATTGACGATGTTGTTGAACGAATAATTCAGTGGATGAATTACACCATGACGGTAGAATGACGTCATTCAATTCCATCGATCGATTTTGTAACATGCCCAATTTGAGATTATTGAGATTGCGAAGGAATTCAGGAAAATAATAAAATTCTGGAATTAATTCCTTTGCATCAGTTGGATGAGTTAAAATTCCGTCAATACTTTGTTCGATCGAATAGAATTGACGATCAGCCACATCAAATCGTCCATTCTGTAAAGCAACGTGCAAACCAGTAAACGGTTCCATTCTCATCAGATAATGGATGACACATGCCGGATTGGAATAATGAGAGCCATGATGGAATTTTTGAATAGTGCCTGATGGATCATGAAACATGTCATATTTCTTTCTTAAATTCTCTCTCGTCTCTTCATCTAATGCTCCGATGGGATATCCTAAATTCCTGTAAGTGATTCGAGTATCATCAGAATTCGAAGATTTGAATGACGAAATCACCCAAGGAAATATGTAATATTGAGATAAATCATTATTACTTCTTCCACTTCGCATATTGACCAACATTAAATATTCAAAATTTGTCAAATGTCCATTACACCAATCGGTAGTGATTCCTTTAAATGGATTCGTTCCAACATTCTTTGAGAGATTCAAATGATTTAACCATTTCGTTTGTTCACCCACATTGAGGAAGAATGATCGATTATCGATGAGGAATATTTCGATCGCCTTCTTCTCTAACGTATATCGACGAGGGAAAACTGATCTAATTTGAGTTAATGAAAGAATAAAATGTAATTCATCTTCTTGTTCATTTAAGAAACAATAAGGAATTTGACGAAAGAAATCGATAAAATCTATCGACGATTCTTTTTTCTTCTTCTTTTCTAAATGATTTGTTAGGATCATCACATCTTTCTCGTTTTTATCGATATCCCAATAATTGTTGAGGAAATGTTGAGTGAAGGAGGAGGAATTGGCATAGAAATGAAGATGATAATCTGTTACTAATAATATTCCTGAACATTCCACATTTGTTCGAATCCAATTTACATCAAATTCATAAAATCGAATATCTTCCGAATTTAATTGTTTCAATTCAAATTCATCATCATCATCATTCTCACGACCAACAACGTCATGAGTAGTCAACGGATTATCATCAATCGATTTTCGATGTAAATCGGATGATGACGATAATGATGATGATGATGATGATGATGATAATAATGTGGTTGATGTATTGGGAAGAACATCGAAGAAATGATTCCGATTATTCGTACGATAAATGGAAAAGAATTGTGATTGTTGCATATCAATATATCGATTGAAAAGATGAATAAATGCTTCGTCCATTATCTCGTTATTATTTCGTTGTGTTTCCATCATTTGTGAATAATTTCTGATTATTTCATTTTTTCTCGATGGATGATGATCATGTAAAGTATATCCATGTTGATCAGATTGATGATGGGAGAAATTGCGACGATGTTCATGAAATTTCTTCTTAATTTGATCGGAAGAATCTTCTTGATAATTCGGATGGATCGATATCGATCGTAAAGTATTCGTCCGATAATAGGCTGGATGGAACATTTGGAGTTTATGATTTCTTCGAATATGATCACCAACTGGTGATGTTGACGACGTCAATTGATTATTGAGAATTATTGACAAATCATCAAACATATCGCTGATGGATTTCGTTTCAGATTTTGTTGATTGAAGAAGATTCGATTTATTTTTCGAAGTTTGTTGCAACAGTTCTATAATGGATTCTAATCGAGAATTCTTCATCTGATTCTCTTCCTCCACCAAATCAGTTGAACAATTTCCATAATTGTCTCTCTCACCAGCAGCCCTCTCATAATTATGATATCGATAATTTGGAATGAGATTCACTCTCAATGAATAATCAGTCTGATTGACGAGATCCAATTTATAATGATCGTCATTGAAAAGAAACGATACACAAATTCTAAATAAATGTTTCAAATTATGAATATTATTCGAAAATAATTGATGACGATCAAGTGATTTATCGATATTTGGTTTCTCAATAAATTCTTTATTTTTCAATTCCAACAATTTCCTCTTATCCAATTCTAATGAATGATATTGTTCATGAATGAGATGGAGATAAAGTGAGAAAGATTTCTGTCGACACAACAACAAATATTCCGTAAAGTTGGTTAAGTTATGATGGAAATCAGTTTTCATGGAATTCATATTCAAAACAATCTTCTCAGTGAACATTTTCTTCCGATGGAAAGATTTGGGTGATGATTTCTGAAATAATTCATTTAATTCATTCGATAAATTCTTCATACATTTCATATATGATTCATGTATATTCTCTTCTAAATTGATCGATTGATCATATAAGAAAAATGTCAATAATTTCTGATAATCGATATTGATATTCTTCAAATCGATTTGAATATTATCCATTTGATAAGTGAGAGATTCGTTGTGATTGAGTGGAATGTTCTCGTTGTGGAAAATGCGTTGAATTAAATGAATTAAATGGAAAATATCATTCTCCTTTTCGAACATCGATCGATTGATCAATAATTGGAGAAATGATTGAAATTCATTAAATTTTATCGAACTCTTCTCATACAAATCGATGAGTAATATAATATATTGAGAAATGATTTGAGGTGGAGAAACGTCATTTCCTTTCATTAATTCTTTAAAAGACAATTCCATTAAATTCATTAAAAGAATTGATTGATTATCGATTATCGATTGTTCCGATAACAAATGAATGAGATAACTCCATTGAAATGAGTCGAGTTGATTGAATATTAAGAAGAAATATTTCTTATCAATCTTCATCGAACTATTGTTGATAAGATGAGAGAATAAGAGAATGAAATCGTTATCGATTATTGGGAAGTTCTCCATCGAATCCACAATCATTCCCAATTGTTCCAAGATATAAGAGCGAATTGTTGGAGTAGAATTTATGTTCAATTCAAAGAGGAAATAAATATTATCAAGTAGATACATCTCCTTATCCATTAGGAGGAAATTAATGAATAATTTCATAAGATCATCACTCAGAAAATGAACAATTTTCCCGTTGACTATTTGAATTCGATGTGATTCATAGAAATATTGTAAAATGATGTGGAAAAGATTTCGATTGATTTTATGGAAACATATTTCATTTGGTAATTTCGATGTCTCCACTACAACACTATCCGTTCTCAAATAGATGATATTGATCAATCGATCGTCATCATTCACGTTTGAAATTAAGATAGTTAATATTTTCAATAATATCAATAAAATTTCATCGTTGAACGTTCTCATGGATAATCGCATCAAATCATAAATTGCTACGATTCGATCTTCATCGATAAATTGAAGGAGAAGATCTTTCGACTCCAATTGATATGAATTGAGTTGGAGTAGAATGATGGAGGTGAATAATTGAGAAGTGAAAATGGATCGAGTCGACGTGATGATTTGTAGAAGAATATTAAAATGATATAAATGGCTCATATGTGTTTGAATAATTTTCGAGATTTGTGGAATGATAATTAATTGTTTTTGGAATTCCATTTCATATCTCATATCAGCCACAACTATTGGATAAAGGAAAGCGAAAAGAAAGGAATTCGTATCTTTGAATCGTTCCATTCTCAATGGAATATTCTCGTTTACCATTAATTGGAATTGTTCATATTGGAAGAGTTGAATGAAGATGAATGGATTGAATATGAAATAATCAATTAAATCGAAATAAATTAACGATTTCTTTCCTCTCCGCACCGTTTCAGATGGTGAAGTTAAACGTATTAAATCCTTCAAAATCTCAATTGTTCTCACATTGAATGGAATGTCTTGCAAATTGAAAAAGATGAATGATAGTTGTTGAATGAAATTTAAATTGATGATCATTTCTAATAAATTTTCGTTATCCATCGATAAAATAAAATAAATAATCTTCAATAATCGATTTACCATATTAAATGGTAAATCATCATCATCATCTTCATAATCATCGTTGTTGTTGTTGTTGTTGTTGTTGTTGTTGTAACAGTGAATGAAATGGGAGAGATAAACTTGAATGGAATTTAAGTTTTCTATCAAATTTTCACATTTAATCGAATAAGAAGTCAAAGAAAGAAGAATCATCTTCAAATATCTCGCCAGATGTTCGTCGATCATTTCATCCTCATGAATCTTCATATTACAATCATAATACGTTGAATTGGTATATAAGGAATAATTAATAATTTTCTTACCATCAAACGAATGAGCATCGATGGAAATGAAAAGATGGTTCGTCAATTTCGCCATTCGATCGATACATTCGAGACTGATGGATTGATTCCGTCTTGTTCCAACCTGGAGAATTAACGGAAAATTCACTTGTGACAATTGGGAATATCGAATCAAGTCACTCTCATTCGTTTTATGATGATTGTTCATTCCTTTCAAATTGAAATTTGCAAGAAATGACGACTGATATTGGAGGAGGAGTGGAGTGTCGTTCGGTCCGATTTCGTACAAAGCCCGAACATCCTCCCAAGAAATTTGATCGAGAAACAAATGGAAACTTCCAATAAATCCATTTAGATGTGTTCGATCTGATAAATTCTCATTATTTATTTCATCATTATTACTCGGTAGAATTTTCTTCTGAAGGAAATTACGAATTGAGGACGGAAATGATGAATTCTTTCCCAAACCGTCACCATTACCCAATTTCGAACTGGTGGTTGTTGTCGTTGTAGATGATGAACAAGACGACGATAATGAAGAGGACGATATAGCAGATGTTAGTCGTGATGATGAGAAATTGTGCGTCGCATTAAACGAGAGACGTTTCTTATTTCGTATTTGAATCGAATCGACAGTTATCGGACGTCCGATAACGCCAGAAATTGGTTGATTCGAAAAATTCGGATAAACGAATGAACATTTCATTAATAGATTCATATCGAAATAAACAAATAATTTCGAAGAGAATCCAAACGGTCGTTTCGATGGTGTGTGCACCACAACTAATTGATGCCAATATCCGTCCAACGGTATCTTCCCACAATTCTTATTGGAAATGTCATTATTCGTTTTAATAATTAGAATTAATTCACATTCCATCGATATAATCACATCGATCGTGGTCGATTGATCAATGGAATATATTGAATAAATTTGTTGATTCGATTCCAGTTCGTTCTCCGGTGATAGACACATCCATAACAAACATGAAATTGGTAGAGATGATGATGGAAATTTTTGTTGAGATAATTCTAAATCGAAATTATCCGAATGGAAATTAAAGAATTTTTTCAAAAGAAATTTCCTTTGAATATTATTCGAATCGGAATCGATATCGATAAATGAACCATTCGATAACGAACTTGCATCCATTTGTTGATTCGTTTGAGATGGTAATTCGATATCGGATAACTTTTTCGAAAATTTCAATAAATCAAATATCATTTCAATGACGAGGAATAATTGTAGCTGATTATTTTCGATTAATTCATTTGCAGTTCCATTCCAATTACGAAATGTGTCGATCATCTCTTGAAACTTTTGATTGAGAATTGAGAAGTTTTCATTATTTTCATTCGATGAAGATGATGATGAATATCGTTGATGAGGATGATTGACATGATGATGAGAATGATCTAAATTAGTTAATAAATTATTCCATGAAATGATATTGAAAAAATAATCGATATCGATTAATCGACAATATCGTCGTAGAGAATATTTGAATAGTTGAAAAAGTATGAATAATTCCATGAGATCATTAATCAATAATGAATGATTCATCCAATAGATGAGTTGATCGTTAAAAATCGAATTCATTTCTTGTAGTCTAGTCTCATGGAAAGAAATAGGATTTATTTCATCGAAATTATCGTGAAGGAATGGCGATAATCGAATGAGAGATTGGAGAAGATAATGAAAGATTTCTTTATTTGATTTCTGCAAATGAAGATGTTGGAATAGAGTTGGTATGAAATATTTGTAAGTATTGATCAATGATCGATAATGTCGATGTTCTAATCGAAGATTGATGGAATCGTTATCGAATAAATGATGGAGAAATGAAGTGAATGAGAATTCTTTCATTTCTTTCAAGACATCCATCAAAATATTCTTCTCAATAATAAATTCAATTGTATGAATTGATGATAAGATGGAAATGGTTTGATGTTCCGATTGATCGATGGAGAAAAAATTTTGTATAAATTCATCATAAGTAGTGGAGAGGAGGAAGATGTCTTTCACATTCTCTAAATTTTCCATTAATTGAACAATCAATGTCATAACACGACTGCGAATATAAGAAATGAGATTGATATTGGGAAATATGTGAGAATATTGTGAGATCATATGATTTGGATGATTATCATCTGATTGACAATTGATTTTTAAATTAATTAATTCGATTTCATTCGAATGATTCGATTCGAATCGATTTGATTCAGTTAGAATTCTTAATAATCGTTCGAATAATCCACATTTGACGAACGAGAATCTGAGAGATGCATTCTCTTCAATTGAGGAAAGAATTTCGATTAATGAATCGATAATCATAACGATATTTAATCGATTTCCTTTCAATTTATATCGATCAATATTCTCATCCAAATTCTTCAATATCACTTCAATCACATCGATCGTCGATGATTTATAAATATCGAATGATTTACTTTCATGAATTCGTTGAAGATATTTCGTATAAAGTTCATATTTACTACAATCCACAATTGTCGTATCCATTTGGACGATTCGATCAAAATCTAATAAATTTATTTTTTTCCAAAAATTCTTATTATGATTGATATTAATACCGTTTCCTTCTCGATAAATATGATCGATGAAAATGAGAAATCTTATCTCGAAATTATTCCATTTGACTTCTTCGAAATTCCACGTTTTACTCACCACTAACAAATTCGATATAATTCCAATTTCTTTCACTATTTCGATAGATGATCGATTCCTTTCAATATTCAACAATGACAAAAAAAAGAAGAGAATAATAAATGAACTTGAAGGATGAATATTCTATTAATTTCTTTATTAACCATTTAAATTCCATCAAGCAACTCTCATACATTACCAGCGACATCTCTTCATGTGGAAGAATATTGGACTAACAAATGATTAATGGGAATGACAAAAAAAAAAGTTTTGTTTACAAATTAATTGAAATAAAGAAAAACGAACATAGAAAATGAGTAATTCCAACAGACGTTTCACAATTCGAAGAATTTCAATCAATTTATCATAATCACCATTCTCCAATTGACTTTGAAAAAATTAGAATTTATGAAATTCAATGATTCAATTGAGAAGGAAAAAGAAAACTTTTCATTAATAAATTGACGAAATTTTTCAAATAAAATCTTCACAATCACTTGACTGATGGTGGAAATGTCGTTAAGATTTCCATGTAAATTCCCTTCCCAAACCATCTTCTCCTCATCATATTCATGATATCTGTTTATGATGATAATTTCATTCCAATCCATAACATTTTTGTTTGCATCACATGATTTCTTCGAATTGAAATTAACATAATAATATGGAATTTTTCGATTATTTTCATTCAATTTCAATTCACTTCCAATCTCCAAGTAGAGATGGAAGAGATAGAATAATCGACTTTTCAATAATTCATACAATTCCTCTTTTTTGGAGATAACAGTCTCTTCAAATTCTTCATCCAACTGATGACGCAACTTCTCATAAATTTGATAAATAAACAATTTTTTCTCCATTTCGTCCTCGTATCCATCCGAATCATCTCACCATTCTTTATATAGACAACAAACGATACAAACAAAACTTAATTTATCACATATGATGAAATTATCATTAATTTTTTTACGTTAACTAATTTCTTCGTTTTTGCTAGGTCTTTTCCAAACAACAACTCAATCGTTTGTTATCATCTCCTTCAATTCTAACGACGAATTCGACCGACGAAATTTTAGGGAAATACAAAAATTTTAACGAATTCCTTTAACACTAAATTTCAGTGAAAGGAAACAAGAGGAATTATGTCGCTTTCTTCATATACCTCACAACAACTTCGCTCAATATCAGAAATTTCTTTCATTCATTATAAATTATTTCTCTCTTTTCCAATGGACGTAACGAATCCGTAACTCTGCAATGTTTCTTTCAAAATTGATTTCTTCTTTCGCACAAAATTCCTACTCTCATATACACGACATTACTCTACACATATCAACTTTCCATTTGGAACCATAAAGAGAAAAAATAGCAATAAAAAGGAAATGCAGAAGACGAAAATTTATTATTCTCCAAAATCAATTTTAAGAAGAAATTCTATTTTAACCAAAAAACTTTTGAATAAAAGAAGATATTTAATTTTAATCAAAAAACTTTTGATTAAAAGAAGAAATTTTATTTTATCAGAATAGCTTTCAAGTCTTTCAAGAAGAAATGTTAAATGAAGAATGTTTATTAAATGAAGAAATGTAAAATTATTTGAATATTTTTATTAAAGAATTGGAAAAGAAAATAGTAAGGTGGGAAATAGGTGAAAAAAACATTTGTTCCAATTAAATGATCCATCAATATAGTTGGTGAAAAGGAAATATTTAAAATACACACGTTTATTTGAATAAAGAAAGTAAGAATAAGAGATCTTATTGAAATCTTGGAGTAGGAGAAAGTACGAATATTTTATGGCAGACCATAAATTTTTGTATCTGAGTCATAAGTTTCCAGATAAATTGAAATTATATTGTTCCTGACTGGAGACGATTAATAAAATGAAAATGAAAATAAAATACTAACCCAATTAAATATAAAATACAATACCTCCGCTTAACATTGAGCGTTCAATCTTGGCTAGATTCTGGATTCTGGATTCTGGATTCTGGATTGTGAGAGCACTCCCATTGCGACTTCCATGCAGGAAATCTCCTGGAAGAATACTGAATTGTTCTCAAAAAAACTTTATAGAGGGACTACATTATCATATATAACGAGTCGATTGGTAGATTTTCAATGAATCATTTAAAATTTGAAGCTCTCCCTCAATCAACACGATCTGTAAACGACTGTATAAGAGAACGTTTAAATTGGAAAGAATTTGAATTTGGAATTGAAAAAAAAACTTGTTTTCAGCCAATCAAATTGGCGGTAGAAATGCTTAATGACCTAAAATTAAATATGACTCATTTTTACTTTTCTCGTATAATCCAAAAATTAATTGTCACTTCTGGACTTTTTACAAATGAGTCTCTATCTCTACCTAACTTTTTATTTTTCATGTTTCTTCTTCATTGCTCATTGTCCATGTTTATGAATAAATTAGAGAAAGTTTATTTAAATTCGATCATGCGGAAAAGATTAAGAAAACTAAAATAGTTTGTTTACATTTCGATTTAAATGATATTAAGAGAAGATATATGTTTTTCAATATTGTTAAGGCGAAATTCATTTACTAAATATTAGATAAGTTTAGAAGATTAACTGAATGAACTATATGATATATATGATATGATATATGAAATAACTGATAATAACATGACAAGTTGAGAAGGTTATTTGACTTATATGAACATGAAATATTATGATGAATAAATAAGATTCTAAATAGATATGAAATAGAAATAGAAAAGAAGTTGTAGAAGGATGAATAAATATAATTTATTGAAATATTGAAAAAAGAGTTAAGAGTCTTATCAACTTGAAATTGAATCACTTCGACGCATTTCATTAGTAATTTGTGCCAGATCAGTAACAAGTAATTCAATCTAGGTAAATGAGAAATGAATACATTTTGTCGATTTATAATGGCAAGTCCATTCAACTAAATGATAAGTTATACGATAAATGCAACGAAAGATGTCAAATTCCTACGAAGAATTTTTTGGTGATGCTGCTTATCTAACGGCGCTGCCTCATAACTATTTCTTATGGACTCCTTCGCATATTTAGTAACTACCGAGTATGTTTTAATATAATCAATAATCTGATAAATTGGAGAAAGTTAAGAATGTGTTATGATTCCACTATCCTTCGTTCGTTCGAAATCGAGATGAAAATAATTTAGAATGACTAACTTTGTCTAATTGTTCGAAAGAGTCTTCGGAGAATTCGGGTGTATAAGAACTGGTCGCCAGATGTTTGAGAACTAATAAATAAAGACTTCTGGTTGCCATTTTAATTTGTCCCAATAATAATGTTTTTTCTGCTGCTGTCGCTTGAATTCGATTCCATGCGCTCTCCCATTTATGTGATTTATTTCGTGCGATATCCAATTTGGATTGAAGTTTCGATATTTTATTGTTCATCGACAATAGAGTGTTGTTAGCTTTCTGAATCAACGAGAAATTTAATTTGAATTGAAACAGTTAAAACGAATAACTTCGATATTTGTCGAATATACATTTCTCATCGACTTTATTGTGTCTTCATTCTTCTCATCAATTTCCATTAACGCCTAAGAGGGGAGGATGATGAAGAAGATTAATGGTTTTCAAATGTTTCATCCAAACTTATTTCTTTAAATTCAAATTATTCAAAATAAAAAATTTTAGAAAATAATTAAAATAAATCAATTATCGTTGTTGATGATGAGATGGATACCTCTTGTACATGCTTTTGTAAATGAGTTCTTAATTCCTTTTATTTTCCTATAAAATCTTATCAGTTCTTCAAAAAACATACAAACTGCTTCATTCGTTTTTAATGTTTCATATCGTGCGATGATCTCTCGAACTTCTTGAAATTCATCACTTTCTTCCAATACCTATTATTCAGATGATATTCGTCGACAAATAAGATAAAGAATGAAACTCGTTCCATGAAGTCATTGAAACTTCTTCCAATTTCTAATTTGTCAGCGATCAAATCTCTTTTCACTAATAATTGATTGATCGTTTCAGATAATTTATCAATTTCAGCCGTTTTCTGATTCTGTAATTCTCTCTCATCTTCAGCTTTCTTTAATGCTCTCGTACGTTTTGCATCGTTTTCCTATAAACCAATTTCATTTCGTTTGAAATTTTCATATTTAAATTCCTCTTAAAACTTTTAAATATTGATCGAATTTCGCAACATCTTCTTTCAATCGAACTTCTTTACGATCCAAATCTTCTTTTCGCTGTTGAATTCCTTCCATTTTCATACGGAATTCCTAATTTCACCAATCAATTCACATGTCTCAATAATTGAAATTTTAAACTTCTTTTTGTGCATTTAATGCTGCTTCCACATCAGCCATTTCACGCCGTTTCTCAAGAAGACGAGTAGCTGGAGTAAGATACTCATCTTCCTGATCAGGCATCTTACTAAATTTCATACAATTAACTCATGAATGTTCCGACAAGAGATTATGATAAGATTAACATGATGCTTTTGTCTTCGAAACCAGAACGAAAATATTCATGGATATTCAACGGCATTTTGATGATATCTCAACAAAACTAAAAGAAGACTAGATAATTGATAGAAAATATAGAACAATCGGATATGGTTAATCAACAATTTTTATGGTTGCTAATGGTAACAGCTTATCATCTTCTCTTCTTCAAGGAATCGTTCTCTTGCATCTTTTTCACCATTTTTCCATTCTTCAAATTTTCAGCTTTTATTATCTGTTCACAGTTCTATAGAAATCGCGTGATTAAACTAGTTAAGCCGGAAATTTTAACTCATTTTTTCTATTTCTCTCTAAAACATTCGAACTATTCAATTCCCATCGACATTTAAGGATGATGTTTGATATTTTTGCTATTTCACTTGTACCAAGTACAATCGAAGTTCATCAAGTGCGATTGAGTTTTTTCTCATTTTCATTATTTTCTAAATCTTTTTGGAAAACGTTCTATCTTTGGTATCTTTCCACTTCAATCTTTCTTTTCAATCTTACTCTCCCAATCAGTCATTTGTCCAGTCTTGGCAATCAGTCAATCAACAAAGAATGTGAGTTGCTCATACTGATGATTGAATTCCGTCACGAGATACTTGGGATGTTTGGATTTTAACAAGAATTGTAGGTTCGATCTACATATACCAATGGTCAGGCAAAATCGATTTCAATCTATGCACTCGATAATCGAATGCTTCAGTTGCCTCACTTGCCTCACTTCTCCAAGGTTCAAATGGGACGTAAAGAAGATCTTCAACGGGTCATAGAAGTGATGTCTAGTATCACGCTGGATAAACGTGTTCAAAGGGTTATCAAATGGCACTCATTAATTTGAGAATGGGAAAGATTACTTATGGGTGCCAGCTAATCATCCTAAAACTGTCAATACACACATAAAGGATGAAAGACTTATATATTTTATAGATTTCCTATATAGGCCTTGGAAAAAGTTTTGAAATTTTATTGTAAACCTTGCCCCTCTACCTTTGCCTTTGTAGAAAAGTTACTAGAATATTTACCCTTTCACTTGAACGACTTGTGTTCAAGTGTTTGGGATATTTGTTTCAGGTGCTTTTCATATGCGTTTTGTATGTGTTTATGCGTACAAGCATAATTTTTATAAATACGTATATAAGGGTTTAATCAAGAGGGTTTTAAGGCTCGTTACGGTTAAGTTATTTTCAACATTGTTCTATCAAATTGAACTTGACCGAAATTATCATTCTCAACAGTTCCATACATTGAATGATGTTGACATGTATATGTCACTGTAGAAGGTAATTTTCGGTTAGGTGCATCATTTGGTAGGTGATGTTGGAAATATTCTTGACCGTAGCTAGCCCCACAAGTGATCGGCTTAATGGTGCCGAGAACAAAATTTCGTTCAAGGTTTTTCAATAAACGTTTCTTCACTTTTTATATATAGGGTTATTATATTTATAGTTTTTATTCCCATGTCTCGCTTGGGAGTATTATATAGCTGCGTTTAGTTCCTTTTTTAGCTCCGAATATATTTCATATTTTTTTTGGGAAATCACCGTTATAATTTCCAGGTATTTAATCATCTTATAGTTTTCTAACTAAAATTACCAATTCTATGCCGATATTATTTCCCATCTTGAGAGAAATGCATAGTTTTTATAGTTCAAAATATATTTCATATTTTCATGGGAAATCAAAATCTGATGAATGAAATCATATCAAAATGATTCCCAAAACTAATTCATATTTTCATGGAAAATCAAAGTTTCTATGCTTCACAAATATATTTCATATTTTCATCAGAAATAATTTCATTGAGATTCATGAGATTAATTTCCTTAGATCTTCCGTTTTGTTCGAAATAAAATTAATATTCATTTTTATTCTTTTGGTTAAAAAAAACTTGTATTAATTCTCTTTCATAGGAAATGATTATTATATGAATAGGAAATTATAATCATGAAATTAATTAACTTACTTCTTCTAACTTAACTTAACTAAGAATGCACTTCTTTATTAATAGGTAAGTTATTTGATGATTTTAAGAGAATTGAAGTATTGGAAAAGATGGATGGAATCAATTGCCATGGAATCTCACGAGTTTTTGCTTATCAGAAAGATAAAAACATTTCTCGATTTCGAGTGTATTTATGGTGGATATTATCGATTTGTGGGATATGTTTGTTAGTTTGGTTACTATATCAGAACTTCACCGAATATTTACAACGACAAATAATTTATCAGACTAATGTACTCTATTCGTCTCGTCTTCAATTACCAGCTATCACTTTGTGCAATACCAATCAATTGTTTCGTTCCATTCCTTATTATAAACAATATGGTCGATTGTCTCTCAATAATCAATTCTTGGAGAAATTTGCAGTTTATTTCAAAAATTTACAAACGAAAGATGTTTATGACGTTGTATATACTGATTCTATAAATCGAGCTGTTGGTCTTTTTGATAAGAAGAATTTATTTCGAAACAAAGTTGAAGTATCTGTTCATTGTGTGAATTATATTGC
The DNA here is from genome assembly GCA_023231475.1 of Seison nebaliae. Classification (NCBI taxonomy): domain Eukaryota; kingdom Metazoa; phylum Rotifera; class Pararotatoria; order Seisonacea; family Seisonidae; genus Seison; species Seison nebaliae. Next base: position 16,990 of record JALJEE010003089.1, on the reverse strand, counting down.
CAATTCAGTTATTCGTACTTTCTTTGAGAATTGTGTATGGAGATGTGATAGTTTAAGTTACACATTTGTCCTAATGGATAAATATACTCACCGTTTAGAATTAGTGAGAAAACAATTTAATAATAAAAAATTATCGATCGATTGTCCCCAATTAATAGAGCGGATGAATGTTACAGAAGGAATTGATTATTTATCGAAAATTGTCTTAATTCAACAACAAGTCATTGTTTATTCGACCGGTTTGATCATCAGAGGAAAAACGAGTAAAGAATTATTCTTAACCGATACCGTATTGGAAGGAATTGTTGATGATATTCTTAAAACGAATGAGGAAGATGAAAAAGTTGAACAATTAATTTACTTATATTTGGTGAAGAACAAGGACAGAGCAAAGCATTGGGAAGATTATAAGGACGGTCAATTACTTTTTAATCTGATTAACACGTTTAGTAAAATCGTTCAAATTGAATCCAAGTTCGGTTTTGAACCGATGAAAAGTTTTCATTTTAATCCCAATTCATCATTTGTATGGAACATATTTCTCTTCATTCAGAATCCAACGAAGTCTTTTCCAGAACGAACGTGAAAGATTTCGTTCTATTATGTAAAATTAACAATGAGACTTGTGAGAAGGATATCGAAATCATCGAAACGGATGCCGGCAATTGTTTCACCATTAACCATCGTAAAGACAAAGTATTTTATCAAACTATACCAACGGCTAATGCAGGATTTGAATTCATCATATTTAATCATCATTTCGATGTTGATGAAGAAACGAATTCCATTATACATCCATCCGTTCTCACCTTCTTATCTCTTCTTTAAGTTCCATTCTTTTTTTTTCAGAATGGCGTTCTAGTATCAGTACATGATCCTGAATCACACGAATATATTATCGACAATAATATTCTGGCGCCAACTGGTTCTTTAACTCAAATTATTCTACAAAGAAAAGCAGTTGAGAATTTTTTTTTATATTAAAAATTTTCATTTTCTTTAAATTATTTTATCATTCAAAATTTTCCTTATTTGAATTTTTTTTTGTAAAAATTTATAATTTTTCCAAAACATTCAATTAGTACGATTATACGGACACCACAACAGTATCTAATTGTGACAGTGATTTTAACGTGGAGAATATTATGGATAAACATGAAAATTTTGAGTCGTGTAAAAAACGGAAAATTGAAGAGGATGTTCGTGAGAAATTTAATTGTCGATTACTTGGGGATCACACTTATCCAAGTTAATTCATTTTTTAAATTTTTTTTCAAGTTATTTACTTCTTTCAATAGACATGACGATATGTCAAACGGATTATGCGAAGCAATCTCTTGTTTTTAATTATTTAAGTTCGTATAGAAGTTTTATGATATTTTATCGTTTTCTTTCAAGGTATAGTGGATAAGAATGATTTATGTGGTTTCAATTGTTATCAAAATCTTTATACGATTGAAAATTACGTATCTCCAATTCCTTTCAAGAAGATGTTCTCCAAATACAGTTATTTGTCATACAAATGTTTTTGTAAAAAAAATTTCGGGTATAAAAATCACACAAAAAACAATAAAGAATATGTTTATTTCGATCCGAATTCCATGTCACCAAAAGAAGTAATCGAATCGAACCGACAATGTTTGACAGAAAATAATTTTAAGTTATTTAATTCTTCTTTTTTCATTCATTCATTCATTCTGGAATGTTAGAGACAATATTGTTCATATTAAAGTCAGTTTTTGGACGCTTCACGTACCGTATCATCGTCGTACGCCAAAAGTGTCGTTATCTGTTTTCATCGCTAATATCGGTGGAGCGATGGGTGTAGCGTTGGGTATGTCCTTTTTGACGATAATCGAATTTTTGGAATTATTCTTCAATTATCTTTGGGAACAACCGAAACGTAATCGGATAGATCCGAATATGAAGAATGGAACTATGAAAGAGAATTTGGCCAAGTGAACATTTAGACTAAATGAGAACATTTTGGCCAACTGACAAAATTGGTTTTATTTTGGCCTTTTTCTGCTTTCAATCGTCAGGATAGAGACGGTATGAATCGGAAAGATCGGAACTCCTTCTTTTTTTTTTTAAATAAAAATTGTTTTTTTTCAAAGTTTTGGCTGAAACGTGAAGCGAGTATGTTGAGGAGATTGGACGGAAGGATCCATGCGTACTTGAATAAATTGTTTTCCAGACGACTATATGTGAAAGAAATTGAAAGTGAAATAAGAAGAAAAGAAATTTATTTACCAAAAACTAAAATGAAGTTGTCGATGAGATCGAATGGGAATAATGAGAAAAGTTTGTCGGAGATGATTCGAAAGTATTATTTCGATGAAATTGACGAGTTTGATAAAGGAGATGCAAAGAAGTTCATATTGCACGATGGTCCACCATATGCCAACGGTCCATTACATATTGGACATGGTTTGAATAAAGTGTTGAAAGATGTGATAATGCGTGAGAAGGTGTTGAATGGTTATCAAACCAGATATGTTTTCGGTTGGGATTGTCATGGATTGCCAATCGAATTGAATAGTTATAAGAAGTTAGATGGAGTTCAATCCAATCGTATAAGAACAGAAGCGAGGAAATGCGCCGAAGAAATGATCCAACTCCAAATGAAACAAATGAGAGATTGGGGACTTTTATGTCGGTTTGAGGGCGGAGAAATCTATCCGAGATATAAAACGATGAAACATGACTATGTTTGGCATGAACTGCAATGTATTCAAACATTGATCGATCTCAACTTTTTGTATGAAGATCAATTGCCGATTTATTATTCTCCCACCACTCAAACGGTTTTGGCAGAAGCAGAATTATCATATCAGGATCACGAAAGTCCCTCCCTCTATTTCTCTGTACCAATTGAAAATTTGAAATTGATAGGAGAGAAAGAAGAGAATGTTTCTTGTCTTTTATGGACAACGACTCCATGGTCAATTCCAGCGAACGGTGGAATTGCTTATTCGAAATCTTTTAATTATGTAATTTGTCGTCATGTTGATAGTGATAAATTGTTGTTAGTGAGTCGAGAACATTCGGAGAAATTGCCTTTCCCATTAGAGATAGTTAAACGTATAACTCATGATGAAATTGATCAATTGAATTATCAGAATGATAAATTCTCGAAGGAAATGAGAACATTCATCGATTGTGAATTGGTGGAGAAAGATAAAGGTTCCGGTCTCATTCATTTGGCACCGAGTCATGGACATGCTGATTTTGAAAAGAGTAGAGAATATGTAAATTGGACATATCCGCGAATCGTTAATAAATATGGGAAATTCGATAAGGAGATGATGGAGAAATCGAAGATTGATTCATCAATCATTACTTTACTCGATAATCGTTTAGTTTTAGAGACGAATGAATCAATTATGCATTTATTGAAAGATGATATTATTCATTCTTCCATTATTCGACATTCATATCCATATGATTGGCGTAGTAAGACACCCGTTATCATCAATTTAAGTCGTCAATGGTTCATCGATATGGATAAAATTCGACCGGAAACTTTACGATGTCTCAACAAATTAAAATGGATCGAATCGAACAAATCGATAAAGAATTTTGAAAGAAATTTAAAAAATTTAGGTGACATGATTAAAGAACGTTCCTATTGGTGTGTCTCACGTCAACGACAATGGGGAGTGCCGATCATAGCCATATATCATCGACGAACTGGTGAACGATTAAAAAACGGTAAAATTTACGAACACATTTTGAAGAAAATAGATAAAGAAGGAGTTGAAGTGTGGTTTGAGAAGGAGTTGAAAGATCTGGAATTGGAATTCATTTTCAAAAAATATTCTCTCGATATCGATGAATATGAAAAAGGGAAAGATATTATGGATGTTTGGTTTGATAGTGGATGTTCTTGGGCGAATGTTATTGATAGAAACGAAAAAGATAATCAAGTAGCTGATGTTTGTGTGGAAGGTATGGATCAATTTCGAGGATGGTTCCAATCATCATTAATCTTATCAGCTATTTTTCAAGGAGTGGCACCGTTCAAACGCTTTCTCGTTCATGGAACTATTTTGGATGAGAATGAGAGGAAAATGTCGAAATCAGAAGGAAATTATTTGACATATGAATCGATAGTTTTCGGTGATGAATCGTTGAAAGATCGAAATCTCGATCCGAACGGTTATGGTCTCGACGTCTTCCGATATTTCGTAACGGGCGAATGGAACAAAAATAAGATTGTGTTATCAGGAAATATTTTAGAGAATTATCGAGAGAAAACATTTCGAATAAGGAAAATTTTAAGATTTCTTCTCTCCAATTTGAATGAAACGAAGACGACAAATTATTTCGAATTGATACTCGTCAATAATTTGACTGTTTTCGATTATTTCATTTTGAAAGAGATGTTCGAAATGAAGAAAAAGATTCATGAAATTCATTGGGAGACATTTGATTATATTAGTCCCATGAATATGTTGGAGAGATATATGGAGAATCATTTGAGTAATCTTTATTTTCCACATTTGAAACATCAACTCTATTTTGATAATGATAAGAATCGATCAACAGCTTTATGGATAACGAATCATCTTCTATTTCAATTGAATTCACTCATTTCTCCAGTTTTACCACATTTAACTGAAGAAATTCAGATACATCATCCTGAATGGAATGAGAAAACATTCCTCTCTAATTATCGTCAGAATCACGACCGTCATCAACGTCAATTGGAGGGTATTTTAAATTCAGTCAATTTAAGAGAAATTTATCGATTGATGACTACCCGATATTTGCCAATCAGAACAGATATTCATGCGCAAATTAACAATAGTAAAAAAGAGGCAATAACCGTCTTCATCAATCCCAATGATACAGATTGGATCGATGAAATTCAATTTCGAAATTGGCTACAAGTCGCCGAAGTTCATTATGAAAAGAATTCAGATATCAAGAAAAATAAATGGAAAATCTCCATCAAATCTACTCTCAATCGACAATGTGAACGATGTCGATTATTCAATGTTTCTGATGAATGTCATTCTTCCATTTGTTCCGAATGTTCCCAATAACATTATTTCGTTTTCAATTGTTGCTTTTTTTTTGCTGTTGGTTGTTACGAGAAATCATAAAAATTAAAAGATATTAAACGAAGGAGGACGTGGAAGAGAATTGAATGAAATTAAGAAATTTTTTTTTGATCAATTCATCTGATAATTTCTGATAATTTTGTTTTTCATTCAAATTGTTGATGATTTATTTGTATCATCTTTATTTTCAACGTCATTCGATGATATGTTTGGCGATGATGACATTTCATCTTGTCTCTCACTTTTCTTCTTTGATTGTCGTTTTCTCAACATCGTTACCGGTTCTCCTTTCGTTACACATGATTTCATGACTTTCACTGCATAAACATCTTTGTCACTCGGAGTCTCGTACATGGCGTCGAGGAGAACACTCTCCAAAATGGCTCGTAGACCTCGAGCTCCTGTTTGTTTCATCTATAATCGTCATATTTTAATAATTGAATGAAATTTAAAAGAAAACAAACTTTAGCTTTACGGGCAATGGCGGAGAGTGCAGCACTGGTAAGTTCTAATTTAATTTTATCGAGAAAGAACAATTCTTCGAATTGAGATACGACCGAATTTGATGGTTCGATTAATATCCTTTTCAACATATTCTCGTCCAACGAATGAAAATTGGCAATTATCGGAATTCGACCAATAAATTCTGGAATCATTCCAAATCGTACCAAATCTTTCGCTTCAACATCATTCAATAATTCGTCCGATTTTTTCTCTTCTCCCAAAATTTTCTGATATTCATCCATTCCTTCCTCTTCCTCCTTTTTCTTTTCTTTCCCATTCATCTCTGTTTTTATATTTGATGATGATAATGATGGTGGTGGTGACGATGCATTAAATCCAATTATTTGCTTCTTTTTCCGCTGAGAGATGATTGCATCCATTCCAACAAATGCACCTGATACAACAAATAAAATGTTGGTAGTGTCGATTTGGACGGATTCACCTCGTAATTTCCTGGTGGAAACACCAGGATTTCTGGCATCAGGTACAGTGACTAACGTGCCCTCCATTAGTTTGAGGAGACCTTGTTGTACTCCTTCTCCACCAACATCTCTCATATGATGACCAACAGTCGAATTAGAAGCGGCGATTTTATCAACTTCATCTAAAAAAATTATTCCTTGTTGACATCGTTCCATATTCGAATTTGAATTCTGATATAATTTACTGACAACACTTTCGATATCTTCTCCCACATATCCAGCCTGTGTCAATGTGGTACAATCACAAATGGCGAATGGAACGTTGAGATATGTGGCAATTGTTTGAGCTAAGAAGGTTTTGCCCGTTCCACTCGGTCCCAATAAAAGTATGTTACTCTTATCAATAATTCGACGTTTAACATTTTTCTCATTCGTCCCATTATTATCGAATTCAGGTGTTGATTTTGAAATATTATTATGAAATTGTAAATTTTTGAAAATTATGGAATTCACATCTTTCCCATCATTTCCCTTCCCATCCATCGGTATTTTACTATCAGATAATGATTTATTTATATTATTCAAACGATATCGTCGACGAACAAATGATCGATCTTTATTTGAAGAATTCTCATCTTTCTTCATATTTCCATTCGGTTTTGTTGTCGTTATTGATGGTTCCTTCTCATCAATTATCAAATCAATTACTGAACCCAATTCATTGTTGTTGTTGTTGTTGTTGTTAGTTGTGGTTGGAAGAGTATGTGGGGGAAGTGTAGTCAAATCATTAACGAAATTATAAGCGGGAGAATCAGCTCCAACAATTTTCTTCTGTTTAACACGATTATCATATAAATTATGTTTGATTCGTTTATAATGATTATAAACGGCTACACTGATCACTTTCTTAGGATATGTTTGTCCAATGATATATTCATCCAAATAACGATGAATTCCTTTCGGTGTTATATTATGAAATGGATTATTTTCATCCATCATTCCATCTGATTCATCTTCACTCATCTTTATTTGACCTCCTGTTAATTGTTTCTGTTGTTGTCGAGGATATTGAGGATATTGTATATTCAGGAAATTTATCGACGGTGATTCAATCAACTTTTGTTCTTGAGAATTGGAATCAGGATGGAAATTAAATAAATTTTCCGGATGTTCTGATGGACCTCCTCGTCCCGATTTTAATGATGATGAAATATCACCAAATATATAACCACAATTCTGACAGATAACAAATTTAGACGGTTTCATCAACGTCGGAAATACTGAACATGGCCCACCACATTTCGGACATAACTGTCGTCGTTTTTGATCTTTCCGATTATCGTCACTCAGATGTCGTTGGAAGATATGACAATAATTTGTTCTATAACTATCAAATAAATTAGTTCGAGCGAGTCTTGTTATTCCCTTTTTCGGTTGATTGATGTTAATGAATGATGCACAAGGTATTGTAATTAATCTATTGGCCTTCGCGAATATGATGCATTTTAAACTTTGCATATTATAAGTTGATGGAGATACTGTAAAGTAAAATAGAAAAGATATCCGAATTTGTGTTTATTTTCAATTTTTTCCACTTTTTATCTTATAATTTCCTCTTATGTTTTCAAAATGGAAATGTGGATTCTATTATTTCAGTTCCACAATTCTCGTTAAGTAGAACGGTTAATCTAAAACATCAACAATTCATTTTCTCCCTCGGTCATCCCTTGAGCTTCCAATTTTATTTATCTTATTTTTACTCCTCATTTTTAAGAAAATTCTTTTCTCAATAATATTAATTTGAAGTTCGACATGATATCTTGGTACGTCGAACTGTATAGAAATTTTTCACAATTCTGCCCATTGTGTCTCTTTGTGTAAGACTAATATGAATTGATTTTTATCGAATTTTAAATTTATTTTTAATGAAATTGTATGTCTTAGAAAGAGTTTGAACACGGCTATCTATAAACGGTATTGGCCTTTACGAATATAATGGAATATGAAGAAGCATCAAAAAAATCAAATTTCGTCCAGTTACTTTTGAATAATTCTCTATAATAATAACTAAAAATTTGAAATATTTTGAATACAGTTTTAAATATATTAAGACAAATTGAAGTTTTTTGTATTAAAAATTAAAAGTGAAAATAAAATTAAATTAAAGAAGATAGTTGAGTAATATGAAGAAAGTTTATTTGAGTTTTAAAAGAAATATGCGTAAGGAAATGGAGAAAACTTAATGGAGAAATGAAGGTAAGATGTAACGATAAAAGAATATGAAGAAACATACTTGAAATGGTTGAACAGTATTTAATAAACACGTTGGTGGTGTGACGGTATAGTATTTGCTAAAATCTTTTGCATTATCTTCAGAAATATCGTCATTTTGACAATTGAACTATTGAATTGAAATTTGTCGAGGTTCTAGTATGTAATATCTAATTCTTTCTCTAATTTTTCATGGAATGATTTCGAATGGAATTTCGAATGGAATTTCTTCATGGAATTTCTAGAGAAGTTTCATTTCCCTGTATCATCAGTATTTTCCTCGTAAATCTTCTCCGTCGATCGACCACATACAGAATACCAAGTTTAGACCATACGAGTAACATGGTCGTGTCGATTTAATCCGAATCTATAGGTTTGTAAAGCATTTGAAGTCTATATATAGGTTTTGTAAATTTCCTCAGGAAACTTATCTCCTCCCAAATCATTGGGACGTTGAATGACAGATTGGGAGAGTATAGTCTTTTAACTTGAATTTCTGATACTTTCCCTCTCTTTGTCATACTTGTGATTATTTTTCCGTTTCCTTCGAGCTTGCATTAACCACCCTGAGAATTACGTATCTTTTCTTGAGAATAATGTAAAAATCCCCATCAATTTCCATAAGTGTTTCTCAGGTAAAAGGTTAGGAAATTTTTCCTTTTCTAGTACATTTTCCCATGTAATGATCCATAGGTTCTTCTTTGACCAACCACATAAGAATAGACCAATTATTTGAACCCATTGCAAATGTCCAATATCTGAGTCGTACAATGATTGAAGAAGATGATATAAGTTGGTAAACCCTGGTTGCTAAAAGTATGACGAATGCCAATGTATGAACCCTTATAATGGATAGGATGTACGAATTAAAGGTCCGGAGATGATGGCTGTCAAATATCCTACCTCTATTCATGTCCTGATCCATTATTGCGATATTTATATGACTGTGTAGCAATGATTAGATTCCATATACATCTTATCGATGTCCCTTATATGTAAAATCCGGAGATGCACCTCACCATTGAGATAAAGAAGAAAAATACTTTCTTTATAATCATTTTCGCCTCGTAGCTATAGGTATATTCATTGTTTATAGGTATATTAAAAACTAGCTAATAATAAAAGAGAATTATAAATTTTTGAAAAATGAAGAAAACAAGAAACCTTTAGATCATTCACTGCCATAATAAAATTTTCCTGACAGGTATTCTTTTCCTGTTTTTGAAACTTCTGATCGCATCTAGGCGAATTAAAAACTTTTTGTTGCATATAGATTATTAATAGGATAATCATATGCTCTCCATTCCATATTGTTTCACATATTTTCTATGTGATCACAAGATCGTCTGATTTAACCTTTAATATATTTCCGTGTGATAAACGATTGATGGTAATTTGAGAGCTATAATAATATATATCTGAGCAAATTATCCAATCCCTTTTATTTCTTGCTAGAATGAATTCAAAACGTTTGATAATGTTTGACCTGCTTCCACCATCAGATGTCTTCTCTAAACAGCTATCGTCGGGGTAATTTTAGTGGTAATCAATTTGGTCTATAAGTATTTAATCTTGGAACTTTGGAGAAAGTATAGAGGTATTTCGACTTGAATTGTTATAAGAATGACGTGTCATCCTATCCGGCTACAATTCTTGTCATCATTACAACAATGAGGAAACAACGACAGTTAGGTTCACTTTGACAGGTTATTCTTATTCTTTACCAGGACGTTGAACGTGGTAATAGCCTTTAAAAGCGAGATCAAGGATGAGAGCCATGAAACGTCGCTGAAACCATAAAACTGATTTGAATTAATTTGATTGTTGTGAGTATTATGTGTAGTCAACACGAGGTCCTTTTTGTTCGACAACGTGAATTCCTTTCGAATACTTCATAGATATTCCAAATATATTCCACAAAGAGGACATTATGTTTAAAGGATCATTATGCCTATTCTTTTGTTGTTCTCCATTTGTTTGCAATGGTCATCCTGAGTGTCTTCTAACAGGTACAACAGTAAGTTCAACTCTATTCCATTTTCGAGATATTTCCAACCATCGTTTAATTTTACCAAAACTTAATTCCTCATTTATTCGCAATTTACTCACGACCGTCAAGTCAGTGAATGAATGGAAATTGAATGGGAAAAAGGTCAATTTTGAAGATCTTCCCATATCCACCGACAATCTTTGAGAGACATTTAGTATTCGATAGCTTTAGCGAGCAATTCAATATTTTCCACCCCCCACCATTTCTCGAGCTCCTCTCAAATTCATCCTCGCATCCCGAATGTGTCCAAGAAACTTTGAGAAGTCCATTGCAAAGACTTGAGGTGAATGCTGAGAGGTAGTCATTAATCACATTAGCCAAAATGTGAGACAAAAGGTATTGCTTGTTTCATCATAATCCTTCGACCTCCTTCTCTTTGCCAATTAAGACAACGGAGATTTATTTATGATGGGAAGCTATATTTTCTCCACTCAGTAACTGACAGAAAGGAGTGATCTCCTTCATTTCATAATGTATATTACGCTACCATCAAATAACCAAGACCATAGAATTACCAAAACCATAGAATTACCAAGACCATAAAAGAATCAATCGACCTCAAAGAAAGTTTCGCTTTCTTTTCAGTATTCTCTTCTCAGTGAGTTCCTTCAGCATCCAGTCCGCATTCGATTGAGAAGAATTAGATGCGTTTTTTCCTTATCATCCTTCCGAACCGTCCGTTGTGAGAGATTCCATTCCACCAATGGAATAATCTTCTTCCCGAACAGTCATTCTTCTTCATTTCGACCACTGTTCCCTCGATATCGATCCTTTGACGAAATTGATTGATTGATAGAGTAATCCCGCGAGTAATTTGAACCGATCGACCTTTGAGTTTATAGTTCCGGTAACTATAAGTTTGGAAGAGAGTGGAAATAATGGAAAAGATTGTTGAGAATAACGGAAATGTAAAATCATATTTATACTCGTACTTCCACGTAAGATGACGTGTTCTACACGTCATTCTACTATTCAACATGACGTGTGATTTCTCCTATTATGCATGTACTATGCACACAAATCTCTTCATTTCGAGGAGGTAAGAGTGAACAACATGACGTGTCACGGACTAATTCGTCAAATTAGCGTTTACTATGTATACACTATTCTAATTGGACGTTCAATCATATTAGAACAACTTTCGTAAGATTGAACGAAAATTTAATTTTTTTTATTAAATTCATTTTTTTCCGCCAATCTTTTTTTTCCAAATCAATGACATAATTGGAACAAGTTTGACTAACGAGAAATTCTAATAGATTTTCCCATCTGAAATATTGAACGATTATAAAATATCGAATTAAATGTTGACATGTTAATCTTGATTAAAAAAAACTCTTAAACGATATCACTAATAATAATTTTAATATATCGTGATCAGTTAAATCGTGAGATGATAAGCAGATTATCAAATTGATAAGTGAATTAATAAACTGATAAGCAAACGGTTTTCATATGAAAATTTTAAGTGAAGTATTATTTTGAATTTTTCAGTTAATTTAAATTAATTTCGATAAATGTTAAGAGTAAAAGTTGAAGAAAGAATTAATGAGAGTTTATTTGAATTGTGAAAAAATAGAATTTATGTAAATTTTTGCGGATTTGGTAACTGGACCTTTTGAACAATTTCGAATGGAATTGAATTAATTTTCCAACTACAATTGGTTGTGTTTCATCTTTCAAATGAGTTTCCATTTCAACCGAGGAAAAAATCTTATTATCCTATCCGGCCCATTACAGTGTACAATAGACTTCCTGCCATTTTACAGTTTTTACGGCCATTAAACTTCCTTCTACTGTTGACTAATTGGCCAGAGGAAATAATCGTCACTGCTCAATTAGAGGTCCAAGGAGGTTTCCTACTAATTGAGCAGTGACTCGGCCAACCTACGGAACGAATTTAGAATAAATGTTGTTCCATCCAAATTATCCATCGGGTACGGAAGAAGGTAGGTCTTCTTTCTGATGATACCCGAGGGAAAACCTGGAGTTTATTCCTTTTTCCAGAAATAAACTTTCTTCCGGATTCTCATAATAATTCCGATATGAGGAATATCGGAATCCGGAAATGCCTATTCATCTAGCATATCTTTAGAAATACCATCTTATTCTTCCAATGGTAAATTGAATAAGAAGAATTAAAAAAATAATTCTCAACAACTAAAAATGTTAAATTGAAACTACGTTTTCATTTTCGCGTCTAATATAGTACGTCGTCGTTGACATGGACGCTAACGATTATCAACTGTCATCTCTACTATTCATTACAAGATTTTATTAGGAAAGCAAAATTTAATTATAAGCTCAATAATTTTGAGTGTCACATTTCCGTTTTTCTCACAAGAATTTGAAATATTTTCTTTATTCATTCATTTCTTATCATTTATTATGTTTTATTAATTACAATTTTTGACTGATGTAATTTTTACATTATCGTTAAAAACATGGACGACTTTTAGGATTGACTTTCTCGAGAATTTTAATAATTTATTTTTAATATTTCTTATGAAATTCAAGAAAAATATTTGTAAGAAATTTGAAAAATTGAAATGGGAAAATTTGAAAAATGATGAAAACTTTTAATTATTTTCAAGAATTTATTAGTGTTCAATTGAATTAATAAGCAATTTTCTCATTACCAATAAGATGATGAGAATGATGAAGATAAAATGATTTCTGATAGTTGAGTGAAATAAATAAAGTGAATTTGATACTAATAAATAAGATTAGCGCAATAAATTCAGAGATTGAATCGTCAAATGACATTGTTTAAAGTGAAGAAAGAAATAATTGGAACTTCAGCACACTTCGCCTAAACTCGATCGATTCGATAGAAGAATGGCGTCTGATGAGTCAACGGTACCGGCTGTCATCGTCATAATCTTCACCATCGTCAATATAGGTTTGGCATCGAAGATCATTTATGATCATCGACATGGTCGCACTGGTGTTGGTTTTGATATGGCCGTTACAATGATCATATTGGGACTATTATTGATCGTTGTTTGTATTATGATAATTTGTGAAGATTGTGGTGTGGATGAATCATTCCTTTTATGGTTCACTGTCATCGTATTTCTGATAGTGATGATAATGTTAGGAATGTATCTCTGTGCACTCTCCGGTATGGTATACGATACCGATTATTTCCCTTACTATCTTTGTCTCCAACTTTTTCTGGATGTCATTGCTATTTGTCTCATTGTTATTCTTTATCAAATTAAATAAAACACAATTGAAACACCTCTTACTTTGTTAGTGAATTAGTCAAATCTTAATAAATTGCCTGAATTTGTTAAATTCTATTGTTAAGAATAGATTTTTTGATTAAATTCCATTATATTGTGCGACATGTAACAGATGAATGATAAATGAATTTGCACTTGTTTGAAATTCCGAGGAAAAAAAACGGAAGATTTTTGGAGAGTTTTCTCAGAATAAATTTCAATAAAGAAAATATTGAAGGTTGAGTAAATTTCTTTGTATTTCCATTGTTCCAATTGGACGAATTTGAAGTAGATCTTACGAAGAATTGGTAAAGGACGACATAGTTGAATAAAGTGCGCAAATTAGTAGGTAGTGATGGATGAAAAAACGACGCTACCAGCCGTAATGGTCATCGTGTTCAGTATAGTGAACGTGGGTCTCTCTTCATATCTCGTCTACAAATTGAGACATCATTCGGTGATGTTCGATGTTTATGTCTCATCGATCATCATCTCCTTTTTCATGATAGTAGATGCAATAATTGTGATGTGTGATGCGGAAGGTGGTGGAAGTGCGGATGGTTCATTCCTTCTATGGTTTACCGTAATCGTTTTCCTCGAGGGAATGATCATGGTGGGAATGATTCTATATATGGTGGCTTGGTGGGCTCCTGATACCAATTTATTTCCTCCTGCACTTTGTACATTACTCTTTTATTTTTGTGCATGCATCTGTCTAATAGTCATCATTTGTGAATATAAAGATAATTGACGATATGAAATTCATTTTCAATATATTCAAATAAACATTTCAATTCTCATTCTCCATCACCATCTCCATAAATACGTCCTATCAGATGAGAATAATTGATTGGGCGAATATAAATAAATGTAATTTAAAATAATTTCATCCAAATTATTAAGCGATAATAATTAAATTAATTGTTAGAGAAAAAGAAGATTCTGTTCAGTCAAATTTTATTAATAAAGTTAATAAATGTCGTTAATTGAATTATCGTCAACAAGGTTGATTTGAAAGACGATTAATTTTTTTAATTTTATAAAGAATAATTTGAGAATGAATAACATCGTCATTCTCTCAATTTCAATTATTACAACATCTATATTTCTTTGACTTCTCAATCGTCTCGGTAATTTGCTGTGTCTCAATGAGTGGCATTTTGATATATGATCCTTTGATCAATTCGGCCATTCGTTGAAATGCTTGTTCCACATTCGTCGAGTCTTTAGCGCTCGTTTCAAGGAAAGGAATGTGCAAATGTTCGGCATATTTGCTCGCTGTCTCGTAATCCACCACTTTCTTGTCCGTTAAATCACTCTTGTTCCCAACGAGCAATTTCAAGACATTTTCGCTCGCATATCGATCGATCTCCGTCAACCATTGTCGAACGTTGTTAAACGTTTCCATATCCGTCACATCGTATACGATAATAATACCTTGGGCACCACGGTAATAGGACGAAGTAATCGTTCGGAAACGTTCTTGACCTGCTGTGTCCCAAATTTGCAATTTCGCATTCTTATCATCCAAATTCAATGTTCTGATTTTGAAATCGACACCGATCGTACTGATGTAACTGCTGGTGTAGACGTCGTCGCAAAATCGGAGTAGGAGACATGACTTACCCACACCCGAGTCGCCGATGAGCAACAATTTGAATTGGTAATCGTATTCCTGAGCCATCGTCATTTGATTATAATTAGAATATAGACAATGAATTCTTTTTATCTAAATCTTTTAAGATTAATTAAAGCTGTTGTCTCGAAAAAGATAACTGTCAAATTATTTGAAGAGAATGTAAATTGCGAATAGAAAAATATTATCTTCCACCTCCTCTCCTTATAGCCTTTTTTTAAATTTAATTTTTTTTAATTTTCTTTTTTTATTTTATCAAAAACATATATTTATTATATTGTTTATCATATATCATACATGTTATTTATTTTTCTCTCGTTATGACTAATTCGTAGATACGAGAGTCCGTCTCTCATTTTTATATTTGCTAAACTTTTTTTAAAATTTGTTTGAGTTTCCGACATTTCTTTATCATTCCTCTCAATCTCTTTGATAATAAGGAATGATAGAAAATAAACAAATTGTTTAATAAATAAAAATGAAGAACTTGTGAGATGTGGTATAAAATATAATAATTTGAAATTTAAATTGTTGACGAATATTAAACTGAATGAAAGAGATATTCCTCTTAATGAATATAAATGTAATGACAGCAAATTTCTTGGTTGTTACTTAAACTGTAAGAAAAAGAGTTCTGCAACCGTCGATTATATTAGATGCAAGTTCATTAGAGCTTTTCACTCAATTAATCATTGGTGTAAATACTTTCCAATTTCTCTAAAAATGAAATTATTTCATACTGTCTGCTGCCATTTCTACGGCCGACAGACAGCTATATCGTTTTCAATGAAATCAATGTACGCTTTACATCGAGCATATAATCGATGCATTCGAAGTTTATTAGGTTGTAAACGATCCTTTTCAAGAGCATTTATGTTCTTCATTGTCGATATTCCTCCGTTTCCGATTTTGTTGGCAAAGTGGTATCTTTCCTTACTAGAGAAGATGGATACTTCAGAATTTCCGTCGCCTTCTTTTAACGAATTGTTACCACTTACGTCTCCTTTATCATTTTTCTGTTCATAATACACTCTTCCGAAGCCTACTCGGCTGTTCAATGCAAGAGAATTGATAGATCAATTCTCCTTCGAATACTTGGTTCCCGACAATCTCAAAAATCATATAGCAAGATACCGTGAACTAATTTCCAACCACCAACGTCGTGAATTTTAATTCTATGTCACATTTACAATAAAAAAAAAAATAAATTAAATTCTTCTATTAAATAAAACTTCTAACATATTTTACTTCCAATAACTTCTTATATATTTAGTGTACCATGTTAAAATTTCGTGTTCCTATTAAGTTAACATATGGCGTTGATGATTATTATATTATTCATTTCTTCGTTTACCAATTTCAACAATCATTAGAGTAGTACGGTGGCAAATTTATGGCATGTGTAGGAAATGAGATATTTGAAGTGCATGAAAATGTTATTGGAAATTATGGTTCTCCTCCACCAACAACCAAAATAATTTATCAGCAAATTATTAACATCAAGTTTCCATGGTGACGTTAAATAGTGGTATTACTTCTCATATTCTACTTGTTTCCATTATTATATCGTTATAGAAGACTTCGAGCGTAAACTTATTTCTCATTCACAAATTCTACGAAACTCTTAACGGTCATTATTTTTTTTTTTTTTTTTTTATAGCAAATCCCCGCGGGGTAAATTAAAAAGAAAAAAAGATAACTCCTTAAAGGAGTTATTTGAAATTAAATTCCTGCCCGTCTCAACAAATTGTTTGAGAGCTTCAGGGACATGGTAAGAAATATCAAAATTGGAGGTCAACGATAAAGAATGA
>JALJEE010003072.1:0-71682 GCA_023231475.1 Seison nebaliae | reverse complement strand
AACTTGAGAAATTGATTTGATATGAATGAATTGAATGATTTATTTCATTGAACATAAAATGATTTGATGAATATTCCATTCCATATTCAAGAATTTGATCATATAATTGCCAAAATTGATCAGTAAAATATTTCATAAATTCATTCGGATAATTATAAAAAGAAATCATTGCATTAATGAATTGAAGGAAATCTGGATCATCGAATTGTTTCGATTCTTCTTCTATCATCGACGTATCACATCGGAAACTTTCATTGAAGAAATCTTCATTATATTGTGATTTCTTTATTGGTTGTGTCATTTGATTTCGAGAATAAATTTCTTCATCACATTGACTTCTCAATTCTCTCAATTTTAATGGCCAGAATAAAATTAAAGAAATAAAAATTGAATGAAATTGTCGAAGAATTAAATGTTCCCAATGGATTTGTGTCAAATTATCAGATCTCATTCGTTGAAGTGAAGGAATTAAAGAATCGGAGAAATATCCAAATATTCGACTTTCAAATGCCATTTCAATAAAATATTCTTCATTCTCTGAAAATTCATTCATTTCCATCACAACATTTTTCAGAGCATTATCATTCGATTGTGTTCCAATTAATCTCAATAAATTGCCCAATTGAAGAAGAAGGAGAGGACGAACACAATTCATGAAGAATTTATTTGTTTTATTCGAATTAATTTCAAATTTTAATTTCAATTCTAAATTTTCTATAAAATTTGTATTCGAATTAAATTTCTCTAAAAGTGAACGAATAAATTCTTTATCAGTTTCATTCGAATCTAATTCATCATCATCATCATCATCATCATCATCATTAGAATTTCTTGTTTCTAAATTATTTTCATAAAACGATTCCAATTCTTTTAAAATTTCTTCAATTTCCAATTTGTCTCTCAATACAAATAATGGTGATCGATTTAATGATATTAACAAATAATGAGATAAATTAAAACGTTTCAATCGAATTTCTTCTGAATTCGTCGTCGTTGTTGTTGTTGTTATATTATAATTTAATTCATCAAAAATTATTTGTGAAGATAAACAAAAATTATTCAAATCCAAATTTATCAATAAACTACTCACCAAATAAAGCGTTCTTGGATATGGAAGAAATTTTTGAAATAATTTTTTTTGAAATTCATTTTCAATTATTTTTTCTTCTATCTCTATCGATGTTATTTCAATATCATTCAAATCAACTGTATCATTTAATAAAATTGAAAGATTTCGATTATCTGAAATGAAATTTAATAATTGAAAAAATCTTTCCGATGTCAATAGAAATTGTGAAGAGAATAATAAAATCGATTCACAAATCGATGACGTTGTTTCTTCATAAAATTTTCTTATTAAAACTCGATGACTCTTTTCCCCCAATGCTCGAAATTCCAATAAACGATTTTGTTCTTTTCTCCAACAACGTTCACCAACTAATTCGATGAGACGTTTAAATAAATCTTTTTTATTGAACATTTCCAATAAGAAGAAATTAATTTCTTCAATTAAATTCTCATTCTTCAAATCTGATTTCCACATATGACCATTGGAATTTATTAATAAAATATTTAATGTTCTTATCCAAAAATGAAATATCTCATAAAAGACAGTGACACTATTCAATGCTGTTGCATTTCCATCATTCACTATCGATTCACTACATGAATTAATTAATAAATCGAGTGAACAAATTTCATTTATCTCGAACAAATTGGAAAGAAGTAACGACTGTTGAATTAAATCGTTCGGTAATTTATTGAATTTCCCATTAATCTCAATTCCGTCCACATTTGATTTCTCCAATTTCTCTTTATCTTCTTTCTTTTGTTTGGGTCGACAGAAGAAATCCTCTCCGAATAAATTCCCATAATTAATTCTCCATTCCACAAACAATTCCACATTCTCTTCTTCTAGAATTTTTTCCAATTCACAATATATCTTCACATCGAACATTCTCATTCACTTTCTTATTCACCTCAAATTCATCTGTTTCCAAAGCTTTTCATTTCAATTACCACCAAAATGTTCAAATTAAACAATCTAAAATTGCTGTAGTGCTCTTCCTAAATGAACCCACTCGAGAAGAAAGCTTACTTCAAAAATCATAAATATTAAGAACTTAAATTTATTCTTAACAACAACATTATTCTCTCTTTCTTATAAAATCTTAAACATCTACTTCTTGAGATGAGTGAACAAAATACAAACTCCCCTACTAACGAAGAGCCACGACATTGCTGTAAAATAAATTGAATTTTTTCGAAAAAAAGCTCTCAAAATAAAAACACGACACGTTGTCTTATATTTTATTAACTATATTAAAATATCATATCTCTTCCACATATTCACAAGTTGTGAATGAAACGTTGTGAGTCACAATGTCGAATGATCAACCAAATAGTGTTTCTAAAATCGATATCTACAAATCTTCCGCAAACTTCTCGAGCAGAAATTAATGATGGGAAGTATAAAGCATTAAAACTTTAAACATGGTAAGGAAATAATTCTAAAAATTAAAAACAATTAAATCATGTATAGCTTATCTATTAGTATTTCTCTATTAAAATTTATTTAACTAATTTTCTATTGGTTTAAGAATTGAAAAAGTTAATAACAAACTTCCTATATGACAACAGGTGACGAAATCACCATTTTGTGAGTGGCAAAATCACAGTTTTCAATAGAACAGAATGAAAGAAATAATATATTGCAACCAAAAAGAGAGGATTCTCGAAGAATTTTCAGAACCGATCATCTAGTTCTTCGACGAATTTGTCGATAAAGGTAATTAAAAAAGATGAATTGTCGATGATCTCCTTTTCCCCAACCAAACAATTATTATTTAAATACTTTCATTTTCTAATATCGAAAATATATCGTCCTTCATCGCGTCCATCTTCATTTCAAAAATCGGATGAAATATCTTCAATAATTCTTCGACATCGGATTTTGACGGCATATCAATTAATATTGATAAACTTTCGAAAATTTCATGGATGGATTTGATCATTTAGTATGTGGAATTCCAACTTGTTATCTGGTCCTGTTTATTCGGCAGGATTGATTGATCCTATAATTGCTGAGTTTCTCAATTGGAATGCAAGTAGCGGGGATTGAAGAATGTAATTCACGACTTTCGAATATGATAAGCTTGCATGATCCTAGGATATCAGCACAAAATTTTAGTATGTTTGCATTCCTACCCAGAGTTCTAATTGAAAATGCGATAAATCGTGAACGTACATGACTCTAGTGATCACTGGTTATGGATAATTTAAATTATCAGAAGAATATTACTAAAAATTTTTGGTCTTCTGCGATTTCGATCAGATCACCTAACAATTCACGTTTCTTATTACCTACAAAATGATCCGTGATCGTTTTTCGACATGGTAATCTCAAACCTGGCCGCCAATTATTATCAAATTAAGGAAAATTTCACTTTCAACAATCCAACAAGGGATTAAATCGGTCGCGTAATGAGATTGTTGCATAAAATCAGGGCATCATCCATGTTCTTAGCTTGTCCATAAGCTGTCGGATTTTTCTTCTAGAGATGCTTCCATAGAGTTGACGTGATCGTTTTATCCTGAATAATATAATCGCAATGAATGCATTCGAGAACTTTGTTGACTCAATCAACAGAAAAGTGGTCTCTTACTTTTAGCAAATAGGACAAAAATTCCAAAGTTTATTCCAATATTTCCAATTGAACTTTCTAAATAACGAAGGACCATTTCCTCCATCGCTGTGGAATAATTATGAAAAGACGAAAAACGGTCTTCCTCGCACCAACAACATGTTAGAAAGGAGAAATCATTGTTTGAACTACATAATTTCCCATAAGCGCCATAAAGTTATTTGTGGAAATGTTTTCGACATGAAAAAATAGAACAACATCTTTTTGAGCGGAAACAGAAAAAAAAAACGAAGAAATCAGAAAGGGAAAAAGAAGAGAAATTAAAAAATGTTCTCAATTAATTTTCAATTTCGAATTATGAAATTTTTTTCACATTTGAAATCAACTTTTCATTTAAGTTAACGTAATTCTTTTTAACGTTCGTTTTATGATTTCTTAATGTTTTTTTACATAAAATTAATACGTTTTTAAATTTAATAAAAAGCACTATTATAATTAGGTCATTGAAAATTCTTTTACAACTTCAAAATATTTCAATAAATTTTTTGAGATTTTACATAATTTATTAACTTGACATTATCATATGATAAAAGGTTTTAATAATTGGTTGTTGGAGATTCAATATTTCCCATCGATTCTCATCGAATAAAACACAGAAATCTTTTTCAATTTTGTTTCCTAGATACGCAATTCCGATGATGACGTTTTTTCACATGTTTCGGTATTTTATCTTTTCTCTTTTCCGCTTTTGCTTCTTTCACCAGTTTCTTCCTTTCTCTCTTTTCTTCTAATGTTTCATCTTTCTTCCGATTATGAATATTCGACTCAACAGAATCCGATATATCTTCTGATTCTTCAATATTCTCCTTTTCAATGTTCGTCTCATCAATAGAATTCATTCGATTTTTACCTTTCTCATTACTATCGACAAGAAATCGTTTTGATGTAACATTAGATGATTGATTTGCTTCGTCATCTAATTGACGAATATCTCTCTCATAATCGATTACATCATTTAACGTTTGTGGGAGATAAATGTCTTTGAATGTTTCATCTTCGGCTACCGACGATTTCGATTCGATTAATATCATGGATTTAAAAAAGTCTGATAATTGTTCCATATTATCTTCGACAATTGTTCCAACTTCATTTTTTAATTTCTCATCAGAAACAACCCAAAAAAAAATTTTTCGTAAAGAAAAACATTTATGTAATTGTTTTCTAAAATAATTGTTTATATTAGTGATATCAGATCGTAAGAATTTCAGTGCCATCGGATGATTATGTTCTACTGATTGTGATACGTCGATGACGACGACATGATGATCAAAATATAAGAGATTGAATTCACTTAAATCTGCATGAATCAATTTCGCTTTTACGTACATTAATCGGATGATAGAGAGACATTCGAAATATGCTTTCTCGATCAATTGATAATCTTCAAAAAACACATCTTTTAATTTTGGTGCCGCTCTCATTTCATCCCCAATGAATTCCATCAACAAAACATTATTCCTCACAATAATTGGAAGAGGAGAAGGAATTTTCGCTTCGTACATTCGACTCAAATTCCGAAATTCTTTTTCCGCCCAAGTTTTCACCATTTTTCTCGGATTACTTCGACAAAAACCATTCCGATAACGAAATTCACCTTCCACATATTTCTGACGATCTTTAAAAACGAGAATTGACGTTTTGTAAATTTTTACCGCAATTTGAAAATCATCATCTTTCTCATGTTCCAATTTCAACTTTTCCATCAAATCACCATCTCCTGATAATGAATGATAAACATTCGCCTCTTTTCCAGTACTAAGACATCCATTAATTTGTGAGAGAATACTCCGATTTAACAATTTCAATATAATCATTCTCGTTCTCGGATCCAACACCTGTTCGACGGTGGCTCGATCTGATTTATCTTTATATCGATTTCTGTTGATAAATTTGAAATTTAATTTGGAGAAATAATAAATGAACTTCTTTATATCATGTGAGCAATTCTTATTAATAAAATTATCTAAATTGTCTGATAGAATAAAATAATATGTATTTTTAAATTAATTTACAAATCATTTCGATTAACCGAAAACCATTTTACTTCGAAACTTACCACATAATTTCTTATCCATTGGTTGTTCATCATTTTTTGCATTTCCTTCAAAATCCTCTATAGAAACGAAATTAATATATTACAGAAATTAAATGAAATAATAACTGATAAGATAATCATATTTATTATCGAAATCTTGAACGATTTCTAAGAAATCATCATCATCTTCTTCCATCGATTTGAACAGAGACAAAAGAATTTTTTATTTTCTAAATAAATAATTTTAAAATGAAAAGTGAATGAATAAATGGCAATAATTCTGGAAATGATGAAGAAATTTATAAGAAACGTTCTTCGAACATTTTCTTCACATCTTCTAATAATGACGATGCTCCAAATCGAAAGAGACTCGGTTTCATCCATTGATCTCCTAAAATCATTTTGACGAGAGCCATCCATCGAATGGCATCTTTTGTTGTGGATATTCCTCCTGCTGCTTTAAATCCTACAAATTTACCTGTCTTCTCATAAAAATCTCGAATGGCAAATAACATAGGAATAGCCGTCAAAAATTCAGCATTCTTTTTTTCTTTTCCTGTAGATGTTTTGATGAAATCAGCGTTCGCCATCATACAAATATATGAGGCACGATAAATGTTTTGTAACGTCTCCAATTCACCAGTGGCTAAAATACATTTGAGATGTGCATGTCGACAAGATTCTTTCATTTGTTTGATCTCTTCGAAGATTTCCGACCATTTGTGTTCGAGAACGAGAGTTCTATTTAATACGATGTCGATTTCAGTGGCACCATCTTCCACCGAATGATCGATCTCTGCTAATCGCTCTTTGATATGATACATGCCACTAGGGAAACCAGTAGCAACTGATGCGATTTCTAAATTTTTCAAATTACTTTCTTCATCTGTCAAATGGACGAGATCTAAAGCCTTCTTCACATCTGTCACACGTAACGGATATACACACACAGCAGCACAATGAACTTTCTTATCTTGCACCAATGGAGTTATTGCTTTGACGACTAAACGAGAGACATTCTCAGTTGTATCTGTCGCTGTCAATGTAGTGAGATCAATCAAGGAAATTATCTTCTTCAGAATATAACAATCTGACATTACCATTCCTGTATTGATGGCATTCACTTTATCCACGAATCTTTTTACCAATTTGTGTGATAATTCTCGATGAGGAATATTATCCTCAAGTTTATTACCAAGTCCCATTCTTCAACAAATAAATAAGACTACACTAATCACGTGCTACGAAACTAAAAATAACTAAACTGAAAATTTATTTTGAATATATATTTTTTTCACTTTTAATCTCTTTCTGCCCGTCGGAAATCTTTCCTCCTGAAATATCTCTTTCAAAACATAAGTCGTTCTTTTCAAAAATATTTAGTCTTTATTAAATTATTTTATTGTTGAACATCAATTACATAATAATTATTAATATAATTGTAAGTTACTCTAACAGATTGTAAGATTGTCTTTTAAGGTTTTATATTATTTTTTGGTTAAAAAAATTAAATTGAAAAAGTGAAATAAGTTTTTGTTGTGTTTTCAGAAAATTGTTTTCTGTTTCCCAAATTTTTCAACGTAAAAAAAGAATTGTTTCAATTTCAAATTAAACGAATGGTATTTGAAAAAAAAAAATTTTAGAATGAAAAGGAATTATGAAATATTTCCGTTTCATTATCTGATGAAACTATTTTATTGAATGTGAATGTTTTTAAAAAATAATGAAATTGAAGATGTTGCTTTGACGAAAATATTAGCTTGGATGTTACGTAATTCGGAAGTTAGTTCTAACATTTAAATAAGTTGAGTAGAAGTGTTGGGAAAGAATAATGTTATCACAATCAGATCATGATTGGTCATATAATTTCGATGAACGTAATAAAGATCATTATCTACCAGAATATTTTAAGATTGTTATTATTAATTTAAATTCCAATTCATTAACTTTTATTGTTACAGGGATTCTGTTGGAATAAGAACATCGATCAATCTGATTTGAAATATTTTTGGGCGACGGGATGTACAGGAAACGAATTAATTCGTCGAGATGTGAAACTTGTGACAGGGAAGCCGAAAGATTTTCCTGCATCCTCATCAGAAAATGGTGCTTCACTTCCCGTAAAAAATGGAGAGATCGGAACTCTCTACGTCTCGTTCCCTAGTTATGTTTATGTCCATCATTTCGATTTTTATGAAACATTCGGATCGGCCGGACTGATTGGAATTGATGCTCGATTGGATTTCGACGAAGATTTGTTGACGGTCATCGATCCGACAAAAGATCGAAAAAATGATAAAAAATATCAATTTATTTCAATTTATCGTCGACGAATCAGATCAGCCACACAACCTCCAAGTACCTCCCACGAAAATAGACATTCCGTTAAATTTCAATTTTTGAATTTGAAAAATTTGATTTTTTAATATTCTTTTTCTCTTTTTTTTTCAAAGTTGGGAATGATAAATCGTCCGAATATTCGTCGAGTTGCTTTCAAGTGTTGTGCTATCCGATTACTAATTGATAAGAGTATTAACATGTATACATTAGCTGGCATACATTTAGCTGCGATGAACACGTTTGCTCCAACTTTCTTTCCAGTCAACTCGATAGAGAATAAGTCGTTAAGTAATTTGCCGCTTTGGACGAGAAATGCTTTCCTCCTTCAAGCTTTCAATCAAATGGAGAGATTACCCTTATTCATTTATGCCCAACGATTTGGTAATGAAACGATGAGTGAGGAAGAATGGGAGAAATATCGAAATCAATTGAATTTGATGGATTTTGAGATTGCTGAAATGACTAAAGATATTTTCCGTCCCGATCTCCAATTCATTATGAAAAATGAGCAAAATGAAGATTTCTCCGTATATGCTCATTCTCATATTTTGTGGAATCAATCTCGATATTTTCAATCCATCATCAAATATTCAAATAAAAAAGAAGAAAATGATAAAATGACCATTATATATTTACAATATCCACATGACGTCATTCTCAACATCATTTATTTCTGCTACACATTCCAATTCTCCTTCGAAATCAATAACGATATATCAACTTCAGTGGTCAACATTCCTCTTTCGTGTCAATCGAGAAAAGCACGACCAAAAACCGTCATGAACGAAACTAACATCAATCTCCTACTGGATATTTGGAAAACGGCGAAGGAATTTCTCATCGAAGAATGTGCCGTTCACACCGTCCAATTATTTTATTTAGAATTTCTCACATATCCAAAAGGCAAATTTAAAGTTGTCGATATCATTCACGAGATCTTAGATATGAAACAATATGCCTATTTCAACGAAGTATCTCTAGATAAAATTCTAGTGAATCTCGTCGGACATGTGGATTGTCTTCGATATTGTTTGAAGAATGAACGTGAACAATTCACAAAACTTCCTCGAAATATCTTAATCCTATTAATTCAATCGATATTTTAAATTTCTTTTATTTAACAATTTATTTTTCGCCACTTTTTTTTTCTATTTCACTTTTTCTCTTATTTGATATAATTCCTGTTTAATACCAGTTTTAATTGAGGAAATGGAAAGATAAATAATGAGTGAATTTAAATATTGGATAAACAATAACAAAGAATAAGAAGGAAAGTACACCAAAATGAGTTATTAGTAAAATGTTCAACGATAAATTACCGAACTAATTTCTCCGGGAAACATTGAGAAAGAATCGTCGACAATTTCTTTCTCGATGATTCGTTGACCTGTCAAATCGCTTAAGAAATATGATTTGAAATGTTTACTTTTCATATATCTCTTCATTGGAACGAATATCTATTAGAAGAAAGAAATTGTGAAATTAAAATATTTAAATTAATTGAAAACCGTTTTGTGGTTATTTGATGGAATGCAAATGTCATCAGGAATCGGTTCTTTAAACGCTTTCTCATCAGTTAATATGTGATGGAATACAATTAAGTAATCGTTGTTAAATAATCGTCTTTTACCTTCGACGTTGATAGAACAAGGAAATAAATCCGATTTCATTTCAGTCATCGATTTTTTCATTTCAAATAAGAAAAATGGATTTGATGATGATAATTGAATGAGTGTCGATAATAAAGTATTGGCAGAGTTGAGATGATTCTTTTCTTGGAATAAGTTACGTTTCTCTAAAACTAAATTGAATATGGATTCGGTTCTAACGTTATCCGTCACACCTTGTCCCATTCCTCGATTATCATCATAAATTGATCGACGATCCAAAAATATTTCGATTACTCCAACATCTGGACTAGTAGTTCCAAGAGGTTGAGTTGAAGTGACAGTGAGTCGTCTCTCATTATCTTCCAAGAAAATCGATGATGGCATCGGATAAACGTTTCCTTGTAATGGTAATTTCTTCATAAAACGACGACGCATAATCGTATGACGATTTGAATCTGTAAAAAAATATCTTTCATAATTCTCCACATTCGATTTTATTCTCATTGCTACATCTACATTTTCATTTGATAACATTATTTCATTTTTGATGGTGACGGATTGTTGCATTAGACCGACAGATATCAATTGAACGGTATGTTTGATGGTATTGCCTACGAACGTTTCTATTCGTTCTTCTAATTGTCCGTTAGAATATTTTAAAAATTTCGGATTATCTAATTCGATTATTTGTCCATTCTCATTTTGTGGGAGGAAAAGATAAGCACCGGATTGATGATCGGATCGAGTAGATGATTGATATTTTTTAAATGATATTTCCATTTTCTCAATGTCGTCACTCTTCTCAATCGATTTCAATAAAGTTGTTTGTCGATCGAATGATAATCGATATAAAAAGTTTCCTAATTCCAACGGTTTCGATCGATCAGTCGGACTGATGAAATCAGCTGAAATATCATCAATTCCATCAACTGAGAAATCGTGGAATTCAATTTTACTAATTTTCATATTTTTCGGATTGGATCCTAAACATATCGCATAGGAATTCATCGAAAATGGTTTGACATTTACTGGAAATGTTATCTGTTAAATGATAAGAAATATTGAAAGAAAATTATGAAATGTTTTTTGGGAAATTAACTCGATAGAGTTCCTTGTCTATTCTCAAATGGTTCGAACAACAATGAACATACAAATCGAGTTCAATTTGTGATGGAATTTCTTCATCCGATTCCGAATGTTTAACAAAAATATCTTTAGGATGTTTCGTGGAAATACGAATGGTGATCAATTCTTTTCGTTTTAAATGAATGGAATTAGTAATCCCAACGAATTTGCAACTGAAAACACAAAAATTTACTTTAAATTATACAGTATAAAAATTTATTTAAACTTGTTTCTCTCATTCAGTTCCATTCGATTACGTTGAGGAGGATCATATGGGGTTTCTGTTTCCGTTTCGTCGAGTACAATTGAAACTGTTTCCTTTTGTTTATTTCGTAATATATTTTCGATCGATTCTTTTTTGATTTTATTCGCATTTCTTAAAGCTAATTTCAATCTGCAGAAAAATTTAGTTGTTGTTGTTGTTGATAGGAAAAATAAGAGAACTTGCTACCATAATCAAGGACGACATTATGAACACTAGTACCAGTAATACCGTCATGATGTTGGAAGAGTGAGAGTGTACGATGAGCTGATATGAGAAGATCATAATTAGTTATCTTTTCATTCGCGGACATTTCGTCACTGGCCCATTCGGACAATTGGTCACTCATTCGTAATGAGGCGCCTAATCGACGATCTTGTCGTTTATAAAATGGTCGAGTGGTAAAGTAGCCACTCCAATAATGATCTTCACGATCAGCATATGTGAAAAAGTCGCCATCTAAAATTGATAAATTGGAATCGATATCTGAACCGATTAATGCAGCGAACTGTTTGAAATATTCTTCCAATGTTCCATATTGAATCTGAGAATTGAAAGTGAGAGACATCGAAAAAGAAAGACTAACGGCTACATTGAAATGTTCTTTTTCATTAATGTAATCAATTAATTTATCATAATTTTGAAATTGATATTTACATTCTTCAATTGATTGATATCGGAAATCATCACCTAACGGAATGAGAACGATATCTTCATCCATTCCATCAATCGAATACAATGACGCTTTCTTTCGATATTGATCTACTAGAGTTGTTGCTCTAAATAAACTTCGATAAATTTAATATGGAATAAATTATATTAAAACCGTTCTGCGATATTTCTCGGATTGATCTGAATTGGAGCTTTCCCCCATGGACAATGACCTCGCAAGCCTCGAATTCTCGCAAAATCGAATTGACAACAAACCGCCGGATCTGGCCCACAAGTATGTGGAACATCATAAGAATAGAATGGCATCGTTTCGATTAAATTCTTTGTCAATTTTCCATTATCATCTAATAAATCGATATTGCAAACAAATCAACGGATAATAATAAATAGAAACCAAAAAGTTGTTTCCAAAAAAATCTTAATTGTTGTTTTGAAGCGAAATATTTTTTGAGAATATAATGCACTCGCTGAATAATACTACCTGATTTGATTTGAGATTTAGACAACAAATAAGCATTAGTTGGTCCATATCCAAACGGATCAATAGACCATCCATTATTCACCACAACATCTAATCAATCAATCGATCACCAATAATTATTTTCTTATAAATTAAATAAATTTTTAAACTTGGCATATTCTCATTCAGCCATTGATGTCCATCAATTAATTGATTGATCAATGAATAAATGTCACTGTTCGCTTCATCTGGCATCACCCATCCACCAGTCACAATTTGCATTCGCTTCTTCTCTTCAATAATATATTTCATACGTTTCCTATCTTCATTTGATGCCTAATCAATGATTTTTAAGGAGAATTATTATTGAAATATTTAAATAATCGAAAGAAAAAAAAACGAACTTGATTCCACCATAAGTAAAGATAACTAATTTCTGCCCAAATAAACCGTTTATTCGGCTCCTCATATAAACTGTGAAGAAGAGAATCAAGAATATGTTTCGTTTGTGTTTCAAAATAATTTTCGTACGTTTTTATCCATCCTGAATCAGGAAAAATTGATGAAATATGATTAATTATAAAACGAACCGGGATCATTATGAGAATGTGGAACAATGAAAACATTTAATCTTTTCTTATTCTCTTTCTCTACGAATATTGGCCATCCCTGTTTCCAGACACCACCATTAATGTCTTTAAAGGAAATACTCTCGCACACTTGAGAAACGTGAATAATGTTCGTCTTTTCTTTCTTTTCATTTCTCTTTTGAACATCTTCAGATTTTATCAATTCGTCTTTTTGATGAGTTTTAGTATTTGTTCTCTGTTTTAACACATCATAATCATAAGATATAGATATACCATAAAATAAAAATTTTAGGAATTAAAAAATTTATTAGAATTTTTAGAATTTTTATCAGGAAAATTAACAATGACAGAGTGATTGGAAGATATGGAAGTGGCATAGAATCCGAATATCAAAGTAATACAGAGTGAACTTCCCATGAGAATGAGAATGTGTTTGATTGATCGCTTTCGAAGTAAACATTGCAACATCTTCTTTACCAAGTAGTTATTTAGTTCATAAACAGTTGAAAAATTTAGGTAGAAAGAAAAATTTTCTTTTCAATATAAAAATTATTTAGCGACCGACAATTCCAAAAAGCGATCGATGAAGTTCTACAAGATAATCATTTGTCATCTCCTTTCCTATTCTCAGAAGCTGCTTATTCAAATTGCACACGACGTACCATGATCTCCAATTTACCTTGGCAAAATGACCGTCGAGAACTGAGGAATTACCTGAAAACTTGACAATTATTCTCATTAATAATCTTTATTCAGAATGCGAATTTATTTGGATTATTCTGATAATTGAGTCGAGTTATTTATGGTTGGAAAAATGGATTTTAATAGGAATTTGTTTGTTTTGTTGCGTAACTAAATATTGTGTTCCGTGTATTGTATGGAGTGCCGGAACTTTTGAATGAATTAGACAAATGTCGTTTATTTTGTGCACGATCTTGATCTTCAGCTTCTTCGAGAAGAGTCAGATAGTTTTTCTTCAGAGCTGATGGGGAGAAAGATTGTGAAGAATTTGGAATTGTGAAAAGAACTTTTTAATTTCCTTTTCAAACTGATAGTTCCTCGAAGGAAAATGAACTTTCTCGTGAATTGTACAGCCAATAAACAATGGAAAACGAGTATGAGGAAACAGAGAGATATTCCCACATTAATACTCCAAGTGTAAGCTAATCTAATCATTTGTTGTTCATTGACACATTCATTCTCCCTAGTGAAATTGGAAGGAATAGTCAGATTCTAAATATCATTCGACGATAGATAACCCGGTTCGTTTTATGAAATTCACATGTAATTCTTTTTGTTCGTCGTTGACTGGAAGAAGAAATTGGAAAAGGAGATGGAGAAAAGAATGGAAATGAACATCGATCATAAATACCGAAATAAAGATTCATATCATAATTAGGATTAGGAAATGGATCGGGTATATACTCGGCATAAATTTCTTTTAATGTTGGAGTTTTCCCCTTGTCATAAACGTACAATGTTTGTGATAATAACATCGCTGTAATATTTTGATCTGAATAAAAGAAATTATTCTTTCCAATTTGAACATATGTCTCAATGATCGAAGGACGACACTCACATAATGATGTCCATCGAATGACAAAGATTGAATAATGAAGAACGATTTCTAACTTAATTCACAAACGACAAGTCGTTCATATAAAGTATCACCTCCGTAACATTTCTCTAAATTGACCCTATCAAATCAGAATTTGTTCTTGTGATATTATCGATGAAATGACGAACACATATTCATTATTCTCGACGCATAACGATGGACATAAAGGTTGTAGTCGATAGATGTCCTGCTTCCTCTCATTCAATCCCATCAGGGGCAGTGTACGTCGATCGTCGATCCAGATACAATGATAAATATCTTGCATATTTTTCACGTAATGTTTTAATATCTTTAGATCGTTATCATTGTTAATCGTCGCTAATTTACTCTCTATTAATTCGAACATTAATGATATTGATAAAATCACAGTAAACCTATATGTGTACGAAAGACACGACCTATCCGATCGATATACGGATAAAGATTCTTGTCGCTACATTTCACTTTCGCCCTCTCTAACTTCAATGGATGTCTTCCAGGTAAAGCATAATATGTTCGAACAATACCATCCTTGTCTAAAAGGAAATGTTGAATTATTCTATTATTCACTCATTCAATTCCTCTTCCAACTCTCCTCTTTTTTCTTTCTTTTTTTTTTATCTCAACTTCTTCTCATTAATTTCATTCTCATTCATTCTCAATTTCTCCAATTCTCTTTTATTCATTCCAAGGAGAATTGATTCCTATTAACCGATCAAATTACGAAAGTATTCCGGTGAATGAGCAGAATCGCTCAACTCAGTAACATAAATTGCATAAATTACAAACGGAAACTGAATAAGAAATAAAATCAAATATTCCATTTTTTTTCTCCAAATGTCAATCGACTAAAACACATAGACAATTTATGTAAATATCATTTACGACAATGGAATTATTTCATAATCGTTCCGTCCTCCTAATTGGAGATTTCGATGATAAACTCAAGACTTTCGTCCAACAATATTCCAAACACTCACAACATTTCACCCTAAGACAATTGCACAACAATCCACCGACATTCTCTGAGAAAGAATTCGATTTAATTCTTTTGAAATTTTTGGAAAGTTTGAAAGAAAATGAACATGTCATTTTGAAAGCAATTCTAAGCAAGTTTACCAAAAATACTATCGTCATCAACGAAGATGCTCTATATCGGTATGACATGTCAAAATTGAAAAAAAAATTCCAAGAGAAATCATTGGAATTCGATAATAAATTATATTTCCTGGAAATTATTAATCAAAAAATTTCCGATACAACTTGTACCACTATCATGAAAATGAAGGAAATAGAAGAATATTTCGGATTTCAATTTCATAATGAATTCGACAATTTTAATGAAATGAATTTGGAATTGTTCGAGAAAGCCCAACAAATTATGACGACCTTTCAATTCTCTTATAAATTCGATGACGAATATACAAAACTTTTGTTACGTCGATTATCTTCTCTAATTAACCGGAAATCGAATGATGGAAGAAAAGTGAAAATTTTATTTTGTGGTTCCCATGTCATTCCATTAGCGAGTCGATTACGTCGAATGTGTCAACAGGATTTTCAAGCAAAAATTATTGAAGATCAACTTTATGTGTATCAGACATGTATGAAAATGGGTATTAATCAACATCGGAATATGGAATTCGAATATCGAAAATATTTAACTCAAACAACAGCAGATAATTCCACGATATATGACATCATCATTATGAGTGAACAGATGATATATTTGGATAATAAATTACAACATCTGAAATTAATCAGAAATTGTTTAGGTAAAGACGGAAATTTAATTCTCTTAGATTTCTCTTCTATCGGTCCACCATACGATGTCGATTTCACATCGTTTTGCAAAAGTCGACAATATCATTTATTAGAATTAAAGGAATTATTGGGATATGCAATCGAAGCGAATTATTCTGTGAAGGAAATTGTTGAGGAAACGGATTATTATAAAAATCGATTGGAACAAAATTTAGAAGCAGTTGATGAAGAATTTGAAAAACTGAAAATATTCGCATCGAATGATGATAACTTATTTGGCCTTATCCATTATTTCTCACGTCAATTCCATCATTTTTATTGTGGAAATATGAAATTCTTTTACATCCAATTGTCATTGAATTAAAGAGATTTATTGAGTCGAAATCTTTCCTTTTCTCTTTCCGAATAATTCGTAAACGGCTTTTTTTGTTTTAACCATTGAAATGTCTTCGATCCATAGGAATCTCACGAAAAATATTAGAAATATTAAACAAATTATTCCAATGACAAGACTGAGAGTAATTAAAGCTCGTTTCCAAAGATCTCCAGATTCTTTCAATATTCTCAATTCATTTATATAACTTCTACATGCATTCATTTCCCAGTAATGTTCTTCGTTTTAAAGATGATATTATAATTGACAAACTATTAAAATAGAACTATATGGCGCAATTATACTTGATTGGATCATTTGAGATTTGTTGTTTCTAATAATTTTTCCTGGTTTCGACAAGACGTCCCTCAAACAATTCTCTCCAAATATAATAACCTTCTTGATGGAAACTGATCTTAATGATACATTAGTCTCGTTTTTTATAATTCGAGCGATGAAAATTAACTTGAAAGAAAAATTTTAATTAAAAAAAAATTCTTTCGAAAACTAACTCGATGCTTTCCAGTCAACGAATATCGAATTGATGAATCTTTAGCGAAACCGGAATTGTCGTCATTTTCCGTCGATCGTGGAATGCGGAATGAATTATTCGATTCAATTTCTCTCTTGAAACGATGCCGCCTCTTTCGTAATTCATTTGCATATATATAATCGATACCGATATGATCGGGATGCCAAAGAATCCGATATTCGATATGGATATTGATACTTCCACAAGATGGTATCCATTTGGAGATTATACTATGTTCGTAATTTTTATCATTATTCACTAAGAAATATAAATATGGTTTCGAGTTTTGTTCTGTCGAATAAGATGGGAAAGTTTGAAGGAGATGATTTTGGGTAGAAAAGAAGAACCGGTAAATGATGTTGCAGATCGATTATTAATAATGCCAAATCTCCATTGATTCGATTCTAAACCATGAGGTGACCAATCACACCATTTCTTCTTACCAAAATCGCAATAACTTAAAACGTGACGATTGGGACTAATGACATTAATATCTGATAATTTTAATTCAGTTTTGGTGGAAACATCTTGGTAAATTAATTCAACATAATCACTTTCCGATGTCTGTAATTTACTTCTTCGAAAGTTATATAATATGATAATTATTTTAAAAACAAGTTTCATTACTTCTTATCAAATGAACACGACTTTGCGAAATATGGTGACTAAAAATTATCATGTTGAACTTACAAAACTTTCTAACGAAAGGAAGAAATTATATCTCTTAAAAAATTTTGATAAATTCTGTCACTACTTTACGATATTCTTGTAGTTTCTTAGTTAAACAATATAAACTTCTGAAACTTTCTAAAATGAAGGTTCATTAACATATCATGAATTACTCATTCCGTCATCGAACTCTATTTTAATCGAACGGAAATTTGACGATTATTCGCTTATTATTCTTATTTAAATGAAGATTTTGTTTATAATGGAAAGTATAAAAGAAAAGTTAATCGTCGAATAATTTATTAATAGTTAAATGAGAAAAGGAACTGTCCATTACGAACTTAAAAGTGAATGGTTAGTAAAATTTGTTATCGATATATTGTCAAATTTTAAATTCAAAGAAATCAATTAAATTCAATATTTATGGTTAAGTAGAGAAATAAGAACAACGATTAATAGTTTGTTGTTTAATTGAGAAAATAATGATAATGTTGATGAGGAAGGTTTGAATCTTGAAACCGTTTGTTCGATGTAAATATTCTTTGTAATCTTATCATGATATGATTGATAATTTGAACCCTTTGCATTATTGTCATCTTTTAATCCTTTTCTTTATTGGTTTTGTGTAATATATAATTTTTTGGTTTCTTCCCATGTATCTTTATTATCACAAAAAATATCACTATCTTTTCTTTCATAAACCCTTTTTACATAGTATATACGTAGTATAGTTGTAGTAATATCTTTATGATATAATAATTTTTCATAAAGAAGACAAAACTAGTTTATTACAGTTTGTACACTACTCTGATTATTATTTGATAATTTCCCTTTATGAAATGGTGGAAACTTGCCAATGTCATGAGATTGTATGTACAATTTTTCGAATCCCGGTGTTTTCGCCACTTTTTTTTTTCACTCTCATTCGAACAGTTCGCCACCATAATAATGGACAGTTCGCCACCCTACTTATGTACTTTTGTTGTTTTCGCCACCCTTTTGTACAAATCTGAGCTTCATTTTCTTAAAATGGACAGTTCGCCACCCTGCTTGTTTCGCGCTTTCGACGTTTTCGCCACCCTTTTATACGTATTTGTATGTATTTTTGGCATTTTCGCCACCCTTATATACAAATCATAACTGCATATTAAAAGTATTTTCTACCATTAAAGGGGGAATAAACGAAAGATAGGATAATTTCTTCACATCCTTCGCAATATCTTTGTCCGTTTTATATAGTTCCTTTATCCCTAGCTGTCCCACGTGCCGCATAATCGATTGCGATAAGTGAAAGAGGCATCCGTGCAAGCTGGCATCAGGGAATACCATTTCCGCCGCCAAAATGGAACTAGTTTCAAAATCTGAAGTAATTGAGAGTGGTTTTATCGAAAATTCGTGCTTAATTTTCGTGAATAATTCTATATAACTATTCTTCGTTCGACCTTTCATTAGGATGTAAAATGGTGTGATGAGACGATTATTACGCTTTATCCCAAAAACAAACAGTTGAGAGAATGTATTAGGGCATCAGATCGACATTCATGTAATTCTTTCGCTCGAATATTCTAGCGATATCGCCTTATATTTCTTTCTGTCGTGCTTTGACGACGATTTCCCTGAATCACGATGTCTTTATTTTTCAGAACAACATTCTTTGTCGATATTTTTGTTGTTTCGGCCACATTCTTTATGGTATTCAGCGAACGCAGCTCATCGATTTGAGTGGGGCATGAATCGTGGTTGTGGTCCAGACGGGCGCCCAAATTTTTCCACCTGATACGGTGACGTAAGCTTTGCATTTTTCTTTACGACAATTGTAGTAAATTTTGTCATCAAAATATTTTTTTTTTCATTATTAATGAAATTCTTAAATATTATGGCTAATTTTCGTCTTTTCGTTCGAATTATTTCCAATTCTTCAGTGATGGACGAAGAATTTCCATTAAGTAAGTTGACATACGGTAACTCCAATGGCGGATTGAAGCATGACGGTAAGTTTACCGATTCCTAGTTAGAGTTGGGAAAATTGTAATTCAAATCGTGATTCATAGTTTAATGACTTATCATAAGAGTTATGTTCTGCAGCAATCCGTTTCAATTGTTGTTGTAAAAATTTGAATTGACTTGACTGTGGTCGTTGACTTTTCTCAATTTGTTCGTACAAACTTCGTACAGAAAGGTCTGGAATTGCTGCATTTACATCTTCTGAACTGATTATATTTGTTTGAACTAATCGAGAACAAGCATGTACCATTCCTGCATCGAATAATTGACGTAACATTCCACTCATCTGATACATCAACGTTCGTGAACTGTTGCTGTACAAATTGATGACAATTGGAACCACTACATTAAATGGTAATGTATATAATATTGTTACTGGCATCCCGAATAAAGATAAATGAAAATTATCTCTTTCTTGATTTGCCAATAAAGATTTGCACGTGGATGTTAATAATAATGGAGTAGTCGTCATGTTTGTCTCCCATGCCATTCTGAATATTGGATTAAATGTCTCAAATAATTCATCTGACATTTGGAATTCAACTTGTATCTTGAATACTATACTTTTTATGAGAGCTACAGCTTGATCATCATTTTTTAACATCAGTATCTATGTATTAGTATCTTGTTTATATTCAGTATCTTGACCAGTATCTATCCGGCATGGATTTCTTTTGAGTACATAGATCGAAAATGTCCATATTTGGAATATAAGACAATCGAGTTTCTGTTTTCTCCAGACCTTCAGGAAATCTAGCATTTACACTAGCATCAAATTGTTCGGCATATTTGACATACTTGCCCCATTCTCTATGTCCTCTTACATTGGGAGGAAAATTTAACGTGGTAAATCGCCATTGCATTTGGCCGATGGATGTTGACAACGGTTTGTATGTTTCGTTCACCGAATTAGGAGGAATATTGATACCTCTCGAGCACATTCGATTGAAATAGCTATGGGACACAGTATTTGATGTAGATGGAGGACGTCCGGATGCCAAATTTTTAAATGAGTCCACAGAAAAATCAGCTGGTTCTTGAATAAATTGAGTGTTTCTTCTCTCTCTCTTCTCGCCTGGCATCCAAGATGACGAAGAACATTGTCTCGGATCTTTGACAGTAGAGTGAATAGACATTGCTTTGTCAGTTATTGCTTGGGAGGTTTAGACGATAATAATTCATTTTGAACTGCTAGCTGATGATTCAATGTAGTAAATGTTTGTCCAGGAACTATCGGAAGATCTTTTCCATCTTGCTCTTTTATAAAAAGATCGACCAAGTTAGAATTATTAGCCAATAATGCCTTTTTTCTTCTTTATCTGGATTATTAATATTCGCTGATTCAGTCACTCCTTGAACCATGCGACTTGCCATTTTTTTATGACGATTCCCTTGATTATTTTGATGATGAATATTCCTAACATCTTCGATGAATTTATCATCATCATCTGTATAATTCTTCATATTTTTACTACTTTAATGATTTGATCAGTCCATTTGTTGTCATTAACAAATTTTGTATAAACCGCACTTAATTTCACATCTGCTGCGGCTGCCGTCTCGAATCCTTTAACGAATCGATAAAAACTCTTTAAACTGAGACCTGCATGATCTCCTTCGATCAATGGTGCATCTGGATTATGTTGATTTTGACGAGCATCATCTTTCATTGCAAGATACTCTTCTCTAGCATGCTTTTGTCCATCTGTTAGTTTCATTTTATCATCAAACCCATGTACGAATTGATTATTCGAATTATCGTCATTGCTCGGAATATTATTCACTCCTCCATCTTCATTGGTGTTTAATTCAAATTCATAAGCGTTACTACCTTGTCCATTCTCCAATCCAATGTCATCTGAATCAAATTCATCTTTCGGTGATAGAGACATTTTAGTTAATAATTGAGAATTGTGAATATTCAAAAATATTGTATATTGAAAGGATGATTTTGTATGTCCTTTGAATTTTTGACAATTTGATGATAAATTGATTGTATTGATTAATATTTATTGATAATAGATATAAGGTAATTGTTGTTATAATTTTGAATTTTTAATAATAAAGAAATTGATAATCAGGTTCTTCTTCAATACTGTGTAAAATACCCACAGTTTTGTAGTCCTAAGAGAGATCGGCATGCGATTCGTTACATTTACTAGATTAGTTTTTAATTCTGAACATCGTCATGTTCTCAGAATTTTAAATTTCAGGCTATGACAACAGATATTTAAGTTTTAATTTAAAAAGTTGGAGATAAAATTTTAAATTTTAACAAAAGCAACAAAGAAGAGGTTTCAATAAAATAATCTTTCTAATGAATGATAATAAACCAAACAAATGGAGGAATGTGTGGATCCTTATGCCCAAAAGACTCAATACCTAATACTTTCGGAAACGGTTCTAGTCATATATTATATATGTTCTTTTTATATATCAATTTTCATAATTTTTCCACCTATAGACCTTAGTGCTTGCTCATAATAGTATGTTTCACTAATTAAAATTCGTATTTCCGAACGCTTTTTCGAACCCCAAAAGGATTATACGTTAATCGTATGGCCTTACCATTCCTTACATGCCATACCTGCACAAAAAAAATTAAATAAAAGGTATTTGGATTATTGGTTGAATTTAAGCTTAATGTAAATTATCTTAATTCTAATTTTCAACAATGTCCATTCTTTTCACCATCATCTTCATTTGTTATTATTGATTTGAAGAATTTCATTCTTTTAAATAAATTCTTTTCTCATTTAGCGTCATCAATTAATTTGGCATTTTCACTTGAGTGCTATACGTGCGACAATGAAGTATTCACCATAACTAATCAATATACAAAGCGAACTTGCAGAATCGCTCCAAAATCTTGTGCAATTGAACAAGATACTTGTCTCTCAGTAGTCGAATGGAAAAGTTATTTTTCTTATTCTTCTAAACTTCTTTTCGTAATTAAATTTTTAAACTTTAGTCCGTCCCAATTCAATTCGAGGGGAACGTAGTTAT
Source organism: Seison nebaliae (assembly GCA_023231475.1). Classification (NCBI taxonomy): domain Eukaryota; kingdom Metazoa; phylum Rotifera; class Pararotatoria; order Seisonacea; family Seisonidae; genus Seison; species Seison nebaliae. The sequence continues at coordinate 48,939 of JALJEE010003072.1, read as the reverse complement.
TATGTGACGAAGTCATGTGGGACAAAAGTAGATTGCGAAAAAATGAGAGATCGTTTCGAAATTATTAGTCGTCGAAATCGTAATTATGATCGTATTTATGTCGATTGTTGTTCGGGTGATGAATGCAATCTCAATGTGAGAGTTTCCATTTCTTTCAAACTTTTTCTTCATTCTTAATTTTTAGTTGAAAGCTTCGAGTTTATCTGGGAACTTTGTTATAATATCGATTTTGGCTTTTATCGTTATCAGTTCCCAAAAAATGTCTGGTGTTTCTTTGTAATTAATAATGACGAGACATGATATTAATTTAATTGTTTTAATCTTCTGATACATTCCATTTTTTCGACTTCAACTTCAAATAAAATCTCTTTTTGATAATTCTCATTCATAGAAATGAGGAAACTATAAATTTTATAGTTATAATCACTTAAAATGGAACATAATACTTTTGAAAATGCCTAAATAGATTGATTTTGAAAGAATTTAAAATATATTGTGAGATTTAAAAATGAGTTTTGGCGGACTTTCAAATTTGAGGCTTGTTCGATAAAGAATTATTATTTGTTTTTTGAATGAACTTATTCTGAAAATGAACGTCGCCTTCCCATTCGCCTTATTGGTTGTCATAAGTTGTTGTAAAATTTTGGATTCACTAGAATGTTATATCTGTGAAGAGCAGGAGGGTAATGATGATAAATGTAAGAAAACGGTGAAGCAATGCAACGAAGGAGAAGATGTTTGTGCTTCGTTCGTCAGTTGGACATGTTAGTATTTAATTTGAGTACCTTTTCATTCATCTCATATTTAGTACCTCAAGAATTCTCACCACAAAATGAACGACGCCATTATATTACGAAAGCGTGTGATACAAAACCGAATTGTCGTCAAAGTATTGAAATGACCGCCTCCATTTGTACTCGACATCGATATTATGATTCGCTGTGCGTAGAATGTTGCGAAGGAGATCGATGTAATTATTATGTAACTGTTACTCCTTCTTTAATTTTTGAACGACTAAAATAATAATTTCAGTTGAATTCGAACACAACGAAATCTTCCTTAATCTTGACTATAATCTCATTGACACTCACTTGTTTCTTTAGAAGAGATATTCTTTTCTAACGAATGAACAACAAATTGTATTCCACATTCCATATACTAATTTCAAACAATTTCATTTTTTAAAACTTTTTCAATAAATTTCATTTGAATAATAAGTGGATTCCGCTGGAAATATCTGAAGATGTGGAGACGGGAAGTGGTTTCATATCGCCCGAAAATCTCAGAAGGGTTGAGAAGAAGAATCGTTCTTTCTGGATAGTCATTGATTTGGTTAGACGATCATATCGGAGTAAAGGAAGTTGTTAAGATAATTTTTGGAAAATGATAAAATTGCGGAAATATCATTAATGAGATAGAGAAGCGAACAACATATTACATTAATTCCGATAATGAGAAAGGAGTTGGGAGAAGAAATAAAAAAAACAAAAAATGTTCGACATATACACATATATATATATATACATATATTCGATCTATATTTACATAGAAGAAAAAACAATTGGAATGATTACAGTAGTATAATATGTTATGCTATGCTTTATTTCCCATCAAAATAGAATACGGTTCCCTTCTATATCCGTTTTACCAAAGGAGAATATACAAAAGTTTTTTATGTCAATACTTTCCTTTCCTACTACTCGGTTTGTACGTGTGTTTCTGTGTTCGTGTAATTCTTTTTCCCAGAGTAACATTTAATTGAAATTATATTTTATATGTAACTTCTGTTTCTTCTTTTCCTCGATACCCAGTGAGTTCGATAAAGACGAAGCTGACTTTTTCTTCCACTTAAACCTTTTATGGGAAATTCATGAGATTTATATGGACACATTGTATCAGATGGAAATAATAATAGGAAGGAAGAGAAAACAATCTTTCGAATGCATTGCTCTTATTGTTCTTTATCAATGATTAAATAAATATATCTGTATTATGTGTAATTGTGTCTGTGCATGTGTGTGTGTGTAAAGAAAGTACTTGTTATAGGTGTTTATTTATTCGTGTTTTAAATGTGTGTGTACATACGCATATAATTGGTAATTTTGAATAAAATGCAAAAGTTCTACTACGGCTAATTAATAATGATTTGTCATTCGTCTTTATAATTTCATCCTCATAAATTTCTTTCCTTCTTTCACTCTTTCCTGGTTGGTGGAGCAGTGTCACTAATTGAATTGGAAGCTTTTCTCTATCGATAATTAGTCAACGGAATTCTAGTAGATCTTAACGAATTGTTCCATTCTCTATTATTGGGAACGGTTACGACGTGATTTTCCTTGCAAGAACTAATTGCAGTATCGACTCTCGAGAAGGGAAATGGAAAAGGAGAAAATGATTGAGAAGACACCGAACCGATACGCGAACTGTCACCGATTCCCCAATTTTGCAGAATGGCGAAATGATTATTTCGATAATTCTTTGATGACCATCTCAAATCCTATACTCAATGAAAATCCATTAACTACATCTAATATCCGAAAGAAGAATGGATATGAATCGACGCAAGTTATTATCAAATCATTAATTCTATTGCTGTTGCTTTCATCTCATCAACATTCTCTCCATTGTCACACATCTTCTCTTCTATCTCTTCTCTTTGAGTGCATCATTCTTCCTTTCCTCTTATCAATACTAAATTTTTATTACGATACAAACAATTTGTTTGAAGGCCAATCTCTTCTCTTCTTCTTGTCATCAACACTCCCCCCCCGTCAACTACTACTAATACTTAAATAATTTTTGGTTATTTAACTCTAATAATAATCGTTGTTGTTGTTGTTGTTGAATATATTGGAATAATTTTTCCATTTTCCTTCTGACAACATTCTAAACTATTCCTTCTGGAAATCTGATAGAGAAACGAGAGAAACGAGAGAAATAGAGACGAGATTTGTAAAACGGTTTCATTTCATATTCCGTTTCTTTTCTCTACTACTCCATTCTCACAAACGAAGACAAAATGGACTTGATTATTCATAGTTGTTGTGATTAATTTATCATTTCATTCAATGATCTTGATTGTTGTCTTCCAAACAACTTTTGTCTCTCATATTTTCTTGTCTAAACGATAGTTCTTCTCATTTTCTTTAATGGTAATTTTCAAATTTGCTCACAAAACAGAGAGATCAATGATATAAAATTCACTTTAATTCTTCTTCTCCCATCAATTCTTTTTCCTTTTACATGTTTTGTAAGCAATATATGAATCAACAATTAGCTTCAAATCTGATGAATTAAGATAGATGTCTCTTATCGAATAAGATAATTATTTGGCAGGTAGACGATGTTACTCCCTCCAACATTCTCCCCAAACCTATTGGAAATCAATTGTAATTGGGAATAATTTGAATTTGAAATGAATCTACTGTCAATTATATTAGAACATTAGTTCCCGGAATGTATATAAATGAGTTTTGGGCCGACTTACAAATTTACAAAGAATTATTCGTTTCAAACTCATTTATCATTATCACAAATAAATATGGTTGTGTTTGTGTGTGTGTGTGTGTAGAGAAGTAGAAGGAGGAGACTCGTTCCATATTCTCCCAAATTCTATATTTAACTTGTCCATTTATTTCGGTTGATATTTCCTGCATCGACTTCCACAAAAACAATTGTTAACGTCATTTTATCTCCATAACTATCATCCCATAAATTCATTGAATCATTTTCACGGACGTAATTATTCCAATTGTATTCCGTTCCATTTTCACACCAAATACATTTACACAGTCACTCTCATAACAGTTATGAAAAATAATTAAATTTATTTTTTATATTAAATTATCATTTAAATTTTCATTAAATTACTTTCCATTTCAATTCAAACATTTTTTCCCCGATTACCCAGTGAGTTCGATGAAGACGAAGTTGACTTTTTCTTCCACTTAAAATTTTTATGGAAAATTCATGAGATTTATATGGACTGCTTCTTTTTCTAATCAGACTTCACTTACATAATTTTCGTCTAAAATTTATTTTCGACATAAAGGTTAAAAGCAATAAAAATGTTTATGTAAAATGAAAAGGAATTTTCGTCTTCTTTCGATCTGTTGCGATGTCCTTCCTCCTCCCTATTTATATGTGTTTATTTCGCGTGTGTGTTTCTATGTGTCTATTGGGGGAATGATGGCGATATCATCTCCATTTGGTCATTCAATTGGTCGAATGACGGATATGCGTTTTACATAATTAGGAATATTGGAAGAAGGAGAACAGCTATTTTTACGTAAGAGAATGAAGTTGCTCAATATATTCAGCTCTACATGTTCTCGATTGTGAATAATAAATTATATTAATTGTTGTTGTTGGATGATGGTGGTGGTGGTGATAATGTGAAGGAGACTGAGAGAAGGAGGAAAACATTTTTCTATTTGTCAAATCGAATGGACTTTTTTATTTGTCAAATCGAATCAACTTTTTTCTGAAGGTTCCTCCATTTTTTTTTATGGAAATGAATGAGGATGATGATGATAAGAAAGGGCGAATGTTAACGAATATTTATTATCATCAATCAGTTCATTTTTTATATATTGAACAAATATTTCCATCTCTCTAACTCTAGTGGAAACTCTAAATAGTTTGGGTGAATGGAATAATAATAACGTGGAACATTTCTTTTGAACGTTGTCGTTCTAGTATTTCGCTTTTCCTGCCAGTTCCAATTGACAAGACGAAGGTCACATTTCTCTTACTATTATTATTTACATCATCATCAATTAAATTCTTTTTTAAACTAATTTCTGACTAGCCAACTTAACTACCTACCTACCTACCTAGGTAGTTGACTATTATTATTATTATTATTAATCATATTGTTGTTATGAGTGTGTATTGGTATGATCAGTATCATAATCATCACCATCACAATATTATTATATTTCCCATCTCATATACATTCCCGAATGAGTGAGGTGAAAGAGTTGGATTGAAATTTTCTTTTTCTCAATTACCCATCATTATCGATTGGATTCAATATCGTGATTGAATAATAAGATCGGCAGTTTCCGATGATTGATTGAAATGATTTCTCATTTGATCTTCTCTTCCTATCCTGTTAATGTTTTCCTTTCCTCCAACTTTTTTTTCTATATAACGCTTTATCTTATGGGCATTCAGCGTCTTAATAAAAAAAAAAAAATATAACATCCAATTAAATTGATGAAGATATTGCTAAAATATGTTTTAGGAAATAATGTAGAAAAGAAAGATCAAATCGAAATATCATGGATATAAGAAGAGTGGAAGGAAATTCTTCCAACAAATTACTCTCTGGGAGAGAATAGAAGGGAGGGAATTGTTGAATTTGACCATCGATTTCTTCCCATTTTTCATTCGTTACCTTCACTATCACCCAATTACGATAAGAGAGTGTAAGAGAAGAGAAATATAAAAATGTTTTTCGACGATTACCTTTGATTATCTTATTGTTCCGTTTTTGCATTGTTTGTTCGTGGATGAATATGTTATTGGGATTCATCATTATTCATTTCCATTCCCAATTACGTCACTGGAAACACTTCTGGACACTCCAATGCAAAGTTTTAGGTTGAACAGACAAATGAAGTTAACCTCCTTATCGTTTAAGTTTATGAAGGGATGGAATTCTTCTTTAGTTGTATTACTCAATTATCAACTATTCATCTTCCCATAAATTATCATTCTTTCCATTAACATCGTATCGACTTTTTTCTTTTTTTTTTTGTTATGAAATAAATTACCTTCAACATTTCTTCTTTCATTGGAAAAAAGGGGGGGAGTGGAATGAACCACATATGAAAACGTTTCCATTTTCTTCTACTATTATTCAATCTTCTACTCCTCTCCCCGACGTCATGTCAATTCGTTGTGTATTCCTGAAATTTATGTTTCTGCACAGAATGTCTAAATGAACTTCATCTCATCTTCTCGTCAAAAGAACGAGAATTGTGGACGAGACCAATCATAAACACAAGTGACAAATCAACTTGATTCCTTATCAACACATTTCTTCTTCCTCTCTCCTCATATGTTAACATATTCATCACCATCATGATGATTCTTAAAATTTATCAAAATGATAGATTCAATTAAATAGATAAGTGTAATTGAATCAGAGAGATAAGTTACTGAGATTTATTTATCATATGTCGACTTATACATATCTGTATAAATAGATAATATTGAGAATTTCATCATCATCATGGTGATGGTATAAAGGTGATATGATATGATGTCATTCTTCAAATTTTATTTGTTTTCGCTCCACCATTTCTCCCTAGTCAGTCAGTCGAATAGGAAAATTCATTTCTCATATTTTTTAAACACATCGTCAGTTGTGTGGGACGATGATCGAGATTCCATACAAATATTAACCACACCATCTTCTGACTTTGAAATGATGTTCACCCATAAACGTTACACAAATTTATTAGTTCAATCTTCTTACACAACGTTATTCTTTTTTTTAGCGGGGGGGAAGGGAGGAGGAAATTATTCTCATTTATTCTCCAAAAATCTTTTTCTTCTTCTAAACATCGTCGTCCCGCCTCACATTAAACACTTCGAATCATCTTTCTCAATGAGAGAATCTTTCTTCTTCATTTCATCCAAATTCAATTTTCTTCCATTGTTTCGTCATTGAACAATATCAAATATCATTTCTAACGCGCGATATGTTACGAGAACAGAATACGTAGATGATTTGGAAATATGTTTATTCTATTCCAATTGGAACTCTCTTCTGAAAATAATCATTATCAGTCAAAATCATCCTTCACTTTCTTCAGTTACAACAACAAAAAGAAAATGTTTTTATTCAAATTTTTTTCATAAAATCTCATTGAATTCTATTAAATTTTTTTTTTTTTTTATATTTTCCATTTGTTGAATAATAATAAATTTTAATCGAATTAAAATATATTAATTAATATTATTTTCCAGTTTAATAATTTTAAAAGATTTTTTTTTTTCAAATAATTCTCTTCGTCTATTTTATTGGGGGAAGAAAGGACAACTTCTTTTTACATCGTTTTTTTGAGAAGAAGATATTCGAAATAAAGTTTCAACAAAGTTTCACTTTTATAAAATTATCATCGTCCTTATTCCAATATCAATAACAAGAACAATAACAATAACAGCAAAAAGTAACAAAGCAACACAATATCAAATAAAACTTTTTTCTACGTTTTGGTTTGTTGCATTTTGTTGGGAAAAAGAGGAGATGAATGATAATGATGCAATTCAATTCCTTTCATTTTTTTAGAGAAAAACAAACTTCTTTTTTTTCAGACAAGTTCAACATAAAAATAAAACACATATCATTTTTGACATATTCTTCTACTTTCCTCTTCACCTCCCATCAGTCCATCAGTCATTATAGGAATAGTAGCAGCAGTATTAGTGGCAGCAGTACCAACAGCACATGGTTGTGAATTGATAAGGGATAGTAAGGAATAAATCGAATAGTTCAATTAACCTTCTTCTCATCATCGTTATCATTTACTTCTTTCATCTTCCTAATATTATTTATCGACTCGTCTCAATTTCAGTCGGAAGAAAATAGCGTCGTCTTTTCATCATTTAATGATAAAGAAAATTAAGCAATGTAATTTGTTGGATCGAGATATGTATCGAACTCCCAAACAAAACTATAAGAATGACATGAAAAAATTTTTCAAATATAAATCTGTTAGTATTTTTCGTTGGATTGGTAATTCGATTTCCGATCTATCAACTTCCATTTCATTCGCACATCCATTTCATTCGCAATTCTTCTTTATCATAAATAATTTTTATCGACTCAATTACAATTAGTATAATAATAAATACTATAACCAGATAGAGTGCTTAAAATAAATCATCTTTTATTAGTTTTATATCTTTTCTTTTGAAACCTTTTTTTCTTTTATCATCATCAAACGACGATGGGGAAATCGACTGGGAAACATTTCTTATCGAATTTCTCTTATCGATCGAGTGTCTCTTTCCCTTCGTGTCCGATTAGAATGTGTGACAGAAGATTTCAGAAATTTATTCTTTTTCCCCTTCTCATCTGATGTTGATGCTTCCAATAATTTATTCGAATGAATTTCATCTATAATTTTTCATTTTTACTTTTGTAGACGCAACTAAAACTTCAAAATCAACATGAATCCTCTTCTTCTGCTTCACAACAAATCGCTCCACATTATGATTTAGCTCGCGTCTATACTTCCGGATATTTATACAACGCTTCACCAGATAATGTTGCGGAGAACGATTACCAGAAAGATATGTCGTATTTCGGTTATTTGAAACATGAATTCCAACCGAACATATCTCATTCGCCTCACTTCCATAAAACAGGTTAACTTATCTAATTATGTTTATTCTTCTCACATCATTCGGCCATTTCATTCTTTCCGTCCATACTAGTTCCATTTATTTATTTGTAAGTATACACACACACACATACACACACATATATATATATATATAAACACATATATACATAATTCTTCATCATATCTCTACTATCAACTTCATTTTGAGACATTTCATTTTATTTATTTTTATTCAGTTCCATTCAATTTACATTCTGATTTTTAGTTGCATCATATTTTCTTTCTTCTTCCTTTTCCTCAACAGCTGAATGAGAATCTCCTCTCATCATTTAATCGTATCATATCCATATACGAATGTGAGATAGGTAAAAATATTTTCGTTTATTTAAGTAATGATCTGTGTCAGTTACTCAATCTCTAACCAAATGTTCATCATTACGAACTTTTTTGTGGGAAGAAGAAATGTTGAAATATAAAGAAACTTCTTTTATCAGACTCACAAATAATCTATTATTGTTATTTTTGTTGATGATGATGAATGAATGAAATAATCATCTACAAATCATCCACATCAAATTATCATTTAAATTTCAATTTTTTCTTATTTCTTTTTTAATAATCACCATCTATTTCGTTCATTTATCTTTCGTTATATTTCAGCAATTTGGATCAGTTGGATCATTTACAAATTTCATTCTCATCAATAATCACGATATGTCATCAATGTTTGAATTGGTTTCATGAAAACTGTTCCCTTTCTCGCCTTCTCTCCAATAATATTTTTCATGACACAAATCACAGAATGTATTTTATAGAAGATCTTTAGCATCTTATTAGAGATTAGTTTAGATGGACAGTTCAAGTGCAAGTTACAATAGATAATAAGATGTTATTTACTACACGTATCATTTCCTTCAAATATTCATCCGAAATGGATACCATATGAATATGGTTTCCGAATTTGGAGAAGAAGCGAAATATTTGACGATTCTATCAATAATTTCTTCATCAATATGCACATCGTTATTGGCTATGTTGGTTAAGGAATTTATTGATTGATTTGTATGTAATGAGAAGGAGAGAATGAATGAGGAGCGAGCTGGGAGGGAGAGAGGTAGTAGAATATGAAATTGTATGAGATGAATTCGTTTTTATTTGTTTTCTTCATTCATTCATTCATTCACCATAAAACATCATATTCTTATCCGATGTGGTTTACTTTAGTCTCATTATTATTATTGTTTTAGTTTTTTTAGTTAAAGGATTACGGTCAATTCACTTACGTGAGAATTGATCAACGAACTTCTTCTTCTTCTTCTTCTTCTTCTTCCTTTCATCATTATCGTCGAAGTGGCAGAGAGGGAGAGAGGGAGGTAGGAAAGAATACGAGTCGAGCCAGAAGAAATATTGTGTAGTGAACTCTTCTTTTCTTTCATCACAAATTTCGTCTTTCAATTTCGTCGACCGAAACTTTCACATCTTTCGATCGATCATGTAATAATAGCGGGCAAATGATTGGTAAATGTTTACATTCTCCTCTCCCATCATTCATTCTGTCGTTTCGTCGTTGTCATCTAGTTCATGTGATGGATATGAAATAATTAAACAGATGAAAGAATTGTCATCTTCTCGTGCAATCAATCGAATCTAATTGTGGCTCGATATATTGATCATTCTCTTCATCATTCAATTTTAATTATTTTTCTCTTTTAAATTCTTCCTTCATATTTTCTCCACTCCATTCTCCACTCATTTCAACTCTGTTAATTTTATTTCGACTCAACTTGTTGTCTGTTGTTGTTGTTGTCATTATTGAGCTATGTGGAGAGTGGGAGGAAAGAAATTGTGGAAATTGAAAGAAATTGAAAGAAAAAGAAGAAATTGTTTATTGAAAAGTATTGATGCATAAAATAGAATTAAGATATTTCTATTTCTTATTTTCGCCGAATCGTTTCTTCTTCTTCTTCTTCTTCTCTTCCTACGATATCTCTTATAATCCATTTCCGATTATAGAGATGTCTCAATCGATGACATCTGTCTTTATCGATATCTTTCCTGTTTTTTTCTTCTTTTTCATTCTCTCATCTGATTGAAGTGTCGAATATCTTCATTCTTCTCGTTAATTGATAATTGGAACTGTTTTTTTTTTTTAAAGATTCTTTCTTCTTTTCTCACATTATTATTATTATTATTATTATTGAAGGATCGATATCTTTCTCCAGACGTAAACATCATTCTCTTTCATTTCAACTTGTTTCATGTCTCTTTTCATAGAAGCAAAAAATTTCTATAGAACCATCACTGACGATTTGAGAAAGAAACGTTAATATTCTTCTTTTCTTCCTCATTTTCCATATGAAAATTTATTTAATCATTTCTAGAATTGGAGAATACAGTGAAGAGACGAATGTTAGAACATTATTCCCAATCGCCAATCACACCAACAGCTAATGCAACCAATGCTCTAGTCACTCGTTCTTCTCGAACATTGAGCGAATGTGTTCATAAACGTCCCAACTGTTTCCTTCCTCCACATTCGACAAATTCGAGAAATTATGGAAATCTTTCACTTCGAGAAACAGGAATTCAACAGCGAAAGAAATATGATGATCCTGTTCATCTATCACGTTTCGCTGAGGGAGCTCCACCACTCCCTAATCAAGTACCCACAATAGAAACAACCGATTGGCCCGCTCCTCCTTACACGCCAATTCTCAGTTGTGATTATTATTTAACGGAGAATGATGACGTCAACAAAAAGAAGAGTATCGAATGGAAGAAAGAGGAAGAATCGAAATATTCATCACATACTCGACGATTGACAGCAGATAATGGACATCAATGTATGATACAACCATATCATGATGGTGCCATTATTTCTGATGATGAGATTGATGAAGAAACGAAAGAGAATATAAAACAATTGGAAATTATTGAGAAGAAGAAGATTGAACGAATAAAGATGTTAGAGAAATGTGTAGAGAAGAATCCATTTGCTCGTGTTTTTATTCGATCATTGAAAGAAGAGAAGAATTTCGTTCACGAACGATTGGAAGCTGAACGGCAAACTCAACGTTTTCGTCAATCAGTGGAAACGGATATGAATAATTTAGATGATGTCAATCAACAACTTTCAGTGAATACCCAAAATAATTTTGAAATTAATCTCAATGACAATGAGGAATATGAAGAGAATGTGAATAAATTTGGTGATGGTAATGATCCAATCTTATCATCTCGAACCAATGATGCTACTCATGATGCCTCAAGTATTCCACTCAATTATCCATATCATTATAAGACATCACCCAGTCGTTATGAACGAATTGTTCGTCCCATCATTTCAAAGAATGTTCGCAATTCTTCTTATCGTGTTCAACCCAACGGTGTTCTATCACCAGTCGGATATCGATTCCATCAACTTCCATATACTGATTATGCTTGTTCCTTTCATTTCATATTTCACTTTTTATTCACATTTCATATATCTACATACTAGATCAACGTCATCGCGCAATGTATTCGTCGAAACCACAATCGACTCGTGACTGTCGATCGCTCCCACCAGCTTATCGGGAGAACGATGATAAAGTTCGTTTCAATTTCATTTTTATTCCTCAATTTTCCCAAAATAGTTGACAGAAATTCTTCAAGAGAATGAAGAACTTTATCAGGATGAGGATGGCGAAGTTATCGATATGAATTGCACATCCGTTTTGGGCACACCAGCCGCTAAATCTACTCCCCAACTATGCATCAATGGAGTTTAATTTTATTTTCTATAAATTTTTTCATCTAATCTTCTTCCTCTAAGAATTATTCTTATCCTCAAATCCTTCAACTCAAAAGTGACATTAAAGAATTACGAAAAAGAAATATTAATCGACAACAATTAGAAGTTCGATTTTCCTCGCAATATTTCTCTTTCTTTTATTCTCTCTCTCTCTCTTTCCAGATGTATTTGAGAAATGAAGATTTCTTCAGATTATTTGAGATGCACAAAAGTGATTTCGTCAAATTGCCGTCATGGCGTCGTATTGAAATGAAGAAACTTTGTGCTTTATTCTAATCGAAATATTGCACAAATACACAACACACACACACACAAACACACACATAGCGCACACACAGAAAAAGATGTATGAAATTGCGATCAATATCTCATCAGATGAAGAAATGCATCTGAAAAAAAAAGGCAATTATTTTCACAAACTCTTATTATATATCGTGTCATTTGTGGACAAATAATTAATTTGCGACAACGACTGATTTGTTGATTGAATGAATTTATTTTATTTTTGTTTTAATTAATAATAATTGTCATTAATATTCATCATCCCCCTATCATCATTTGCTGCCATCACGGTGTGAAATTATTGATCGAACATTTCGAACAGAAAAGGAAAATTGATCAGAAACACTTTCAATCCAATTCTTTAAATTTGAGTTGAAGAAGTTGCTCCTGAAGAATTTTTCTTTCGTCTTTATTCGGATCGAATATCCAAACTGCTTCTAAATATAATCTATTTTATTTTTGTTTACAAAAGAAGAAACTTCTCAATTATATAATTATTATTATTCGTTTATTTCAATCACAATCCATTTCGTCAAATTAATCTTCATTCGATTCTCTAACGTCTCTCCTTTCCTGTCTCTAATTGTTCAACGGAAATGACTGTCATTAACGAACATCTAAAAACTATATTATCAAATTAAAAAATATTATGAATTTCTTTTAAAAATCTCAAATTGAAATTGTTAAAACTTCAACATGTCCATTCCATCAGTTCTTCCTTGATAATTAGTTTAATATATCGTGTCTTAATAATAGAATGAATTATAATTTTTCAACAGTTCATTCCATGTCAATTGATATGTGATAAATTAAAAATATTTCCTTGTTGAATTGAAAGAGAATTTTATCAAGAACTTATAAATAATTTTTAGTTTTATTAGAGTTTTATAAGAAGAATTTTATTGAACCGAATTACTACAAAATGAACGATATAAATGAATGTCAAATTTTAATTGTCCTTTTATGACAAATATTTATTTTGCAACATTCTATAACAACGAGGTGTTACTTTTTTCATTTGAATTTCCTTCACATCTTTCAATTGAATTCTTACTTCATCCATCATTTCCACACTTACGAATTCGTAATAACATAATTTGGGAGAAACGATTATTTTTGAGAGAGGTACAATGTTTTTCTTCACAAGTAATTCATTAATATCCACCGTTGAATTCGATCGTCTCCGTGAGAATTCGAGGACTATGGGTGATGGAATTCCATATTTTTCCGACTTTCTCTTTCCATTTGATAATTCACATTCGTCCTCCGAAGATTCCATATTTCGTCTTGGTGATGGAAGTAAAATAATTGTTCCTTGACCACATCCTGTGTTGGTGTCATCGCCATGAGATCCAAAATGATTGGCATCATTCGTAACATCATTTACATTGCCCACTGGTAATTCTTCTAAACAATCTTCATTCTCATTCGCTACAATAACATTTTCACCGTATGTTTGCCTTTCCGTAGCATCATTCACAAAAACGATTTCTTTTCTTTTATTGATGAAATTTGATAGGACGAGTGAAATAAGTACCGAACCGAAAATGGTAACGGCATATTCCATACGAAAAATAATTAATAATAAAATCTTAAAAAATTCAATGGAATTTTTTCCCATCATTTCCACAAAGAATATTATTTCTTTTATCGATTTTGTGGTCAGGTGCCACGATCGTCTAAAACAATTTAACATTGTCTTATTGAAAATTATGTTTGTTATAAATCCATAAAACATTACGACTCCTCCCCTCCATTCAATATTTTGAATAAAATTGGAAATCAATTTGGAATTTTTTCTAATTATTGCAATGCAATAATTTATCATTTCCATCAATAACGATTGGATCATCATTATTGTTTCGAACATCATTATGTGAATTTTATAAATTTTTATCAATTGGTACACCTGTATTAGAGCCAGAATGGTAATGATAATATGTGTAAGGGGTGTTTGATCCCAGAATTCTCTTTTCCACCGACAGAACCAATTCGTTTGAGTTACCACGTTATCTTTATCCAAGAGATATATTGACTCACCTTCTTCTTCTTCCGATTCTTCCAACGTGTCCGTTTCATCTACAATAATTGTTTCTTTTCTTTCAACATCCTTTTCGACTTGTTTCCGCTCTTCCACGTTTTCAGTTCCCGAACAAATATTCTCTTTGTTCTCAATATCCGAAGAAACCAGATCTTCATCATCCTTTCCTATAACCGATATGTCGGTGATACTCAGAGGTACTCCTTCTGTCGTCGGCAACAAAGTTGATCGCCAATGGTTTTGATTACGTTTCGGCATGTTGGAAAAAAACTATCTAATAGAAGATGAAAACTGTAAAATTAGATGTGTACGAAAATGAATTGTAAATTATACTTGTTCAAAATGACTAAATGGTACAACATATTTTGAAGGTGTACCTGAAAAAAGTTGAGAATTGTTCACTTTGTGCTAGGCAGTCAAATGAACTATAAATAAAATTGGAAAATTTGGCCTTTCTCCGACTAATTTATCCTTCGATACGTGTATGTAATAAGAAAAACTATTTGACACGTCAAATATAAGCCAACTATTTTAATTCTTTAGGCTTTTTCCTTTCGTGTTGAAATTGTTAGACAATTTTTTCCCAACTAAACCCCGCTGATAGGTTTTTTTTTCACCTAGGTTTTCTTTTCAGGTTTAGGTCGACTATGATCAAATTATCAGATAGTCGTGCCAAAAATCAGAAATAATATGGTGAAAATTGATTAATGTTTATTTCCTAAATATTTCTAGTGGTTTATAATTATGAATATTTCTAGTTAACTATCAATATTAATTATAACTAATTAATTATTTATAATTTTAATAAAAATTGGCGAATTCGAAATAGAAAATAAAAATTGTGCTATTACAGAAAGAATGAGATTGACCACTAGAAGCATTAGAAGAATTTGAGGAAACTTTTTTGTTTGATTCTGGTTTGCGGATAAATTTGATTAATAATATGGTTTCTAAACAGAGTCTGAATGAGATTTCCATGTGAATAGAAATCCATTGGGATTTAGTTGAATATATAGTTTCATACAAGCAAATGGTAAGAATGTGGGGAATTCATTTATGGAGGAAAAACATTTGATTGTTTTATTTCAGTTGTATGAAAGAAGAATAGTTATTTGGCTTGTTTCCGCCATTCAGAATTTATTACTTTCAGTTTACATGGATCTCGACGAAATAATGCAATATTTGATGGAAACTTGTCGTGGCACACGTATTCGATATTTGAAAAGAAGAAGTAGGAATTTGATGTTGATATATTTATTGAAATTAAATAAATAAAGTAATTACTTTGCCACTTCTCCGTCTTCTTCTACTATTTCTCGTATATCCGTAACATTCTTGTTTTCTTATTGAATTGGCAGATGTTTCCTTGGGAATCGTAGTTGATTTTTTCTGAAAGCGTTCTACACATCCGAATTGACAAAAAAGGAGGAAAGTTATTCTTGAAACTTTATCAAAATAATTTAACTTCTATTTCCTTTCAACAATAAACTGTCAATGAAATTCCGCCAGATTTCTTCTTTCCAACAATAATAAGAAGTTGAGAAAAGTATTTCATTCGTTTCTAGTTTCGTCTTCGAAAATTTCGATTTATGGATAAATTAAAATTTCGTCATAATGCTCCATTAGAATTGACACATCGAACAATAATTGGTTAGAAACAAAAAAAAATAAAAAAGTAATTTCATTTGTTTTATTTTTATTGGAAAAAAAAAGAGATTGGTGAAAAGGAAATAGTGTTTCTCAATAAACGTAATCAGAAAGCATTTGAAGAGAAGTTATTAGAAGAAAAACAAAAATTGTTAAAGTATTATGAGAAAGAATTGGAGAATGGACTACTTGAAAAAGAAGAGAAATATCAACAAATTCGAGCAGACGATCTTCAGAAATTCGATAAAGAAATAAATCGATTGAAAGAAGTTATCAACACTAAAACATATTCCTTTATGTGTTCAAATATCAATTCTCCTTCATTCAGAATCATAAGACGGAAATGAAGAATGTCACTGATCGAAACTACAAGAAAATTGGTCAGCTTCAATCGGAATATGAAAAGAAATATAAAGATGAGTTGGAGAAAGTGTTGAGAGAGAAAGAGGTAGCGAATGAAGAGAAATTCCATAAAGTTTTTCCTTATTTATTTATTTTATGGAAAATGAAAAATCGATTTTTTTTTAGAGAATTGAAGAATTGACGAAAGAGTTGGAGTATGAGATTCATTCAAAATGTTTGAAAAAAATTCATGAGCAATATGAGGAACGAAGGCAGAATGAAATTGTTAAAGAAAATGAAAATTTTCCGTGTGTTCTCCTCATAATCCAGATCGATTTGTTTTATAGGCGCGTTGGAATAAAAGATCAGAGGAGAAGTTGAAGAAGGAGTTGGTGAAAGAACGATGGAAGTGGAATGAGGAGAAGGAGATTCTTACGAAGCAATGGCACACAAATGAAAAGGAATTTAAAGAACAGTTAAGCTTAGAATAGTTTAGGTGCTTAAAAATTACTGAAAATTATTTTTAGCATAAAACATTTAGAAGAGGAAATGGAGATTTATAAGAAGAAGAATGACGAGATTATTGAAGAGTATCGAGTTAGATTCTTTGGTAATTCTTTGTACAATCCTTACGTTTCTAAGTTGTTGCAAGCGAATTATAAGAAAGTTCTCGATCTAACCGGTTGCTTTCAAAGTGACGTTTTATGCAACTTGAAATATTTATCGAAATTTAATGAAGAGAAAGTGGAAAGAAAAGAAGAGCCGGATGAGCTTGATAAATTATTAAGAGAAGTGAAATATGAACATTTGATTGAGGAGCAATTGAAAACGATGAAGGGTAATCGAGAGAAATTGAGAGAAATCGAAAGAATAAAACACCAGAATGGGAAAGATGGTCGAATTGTTGCTTATAATGAATTTCCTTCGATCGAATTACAAGCGAAAAATGTAGACAAACCGAAATATAAGAAGATAACCAATAGTTGTTCAGTGTTGCCATTGACACAACGTTTCGCACAGACTGCCCCATCCACATTGAAATATTATTCGAATTTGATCGAACAAGATTGTGATATAAAACTACCAAAGAAACATCGGAAACAACGACCGGCAACGTCGAAAGTTCGCACGAAGAAAAAGTTGACGAGTGATGATGAAATGAACACATCGATGACTTCCATTCGTGTACAATCAATGTATGATAAGAATTCGATGCTAAGTCGTCACGCAGCAAACGATACGACGGAATTAGCCTGTTATTTCTCATCATTCTCCTCGTTGAATTGAATTTTCTTTTTATTTGGAATATTTTTGGAAGAATTAAAAAAGAGAAACCAAATAAGAAGAATTTATGGAAATTTAATTTTAAATGAAATAATGAAAACTAAATCGTTTTTCACTGAACATGTGTGAATGAGCCACTATATAGACAAATTAAAGTTTTATTTATTGATCTTGTTAATAATAATAATAATAATAATAAATATTCTCAACCACGCAATGCAGCAAATGCTCGTTTATTCTCTTCGACTATTGAAATTAAATGAAAAAGTTTGTTGTTAGAAGGAAATGTGAAACTTGATGGATTTCGTCGTCCTCTCATCATTTGAAATGCTCGTTTGAAATTTGATGGATATTCATCATTTCTTTCACGTTTACCACGCAAAGCTGCAAATGCACGTTTCCACATATGTGGCTCATCCTCTTCCCATAATTGCTTCAACACTTCCAATAAATGTGAATCGACTTCATTGTCGTAGAATCGATTTAATGCCGATAACATCTCATCATTTGTTGGTACTTCAACTCGTTTATTGGAATTGAGAACAGCTTCGTCTTTGTTGGGGAAAGCGTGAAGTAGTTGGAAAATGGAGAATAATGCTACTAGAATCATCAGCACATAATTTTTGCCCATTTTCAAAATCTAAAAATTCTGATGAAAAATTTTCGTTTTTTTTCTAAAATTTCCTTTTATTTTTTTTCTTTCTGTCACAACAAGAGAATACGAATGAAGAATGGTTAGGAAAATGAAGATAATGGGAAAATATGTGATTGCATGAATAAATGATGGAAGTAAATATGGTGGGGGAAGGAATGTGGGCAAATCTTTTAATTTGATTAATAGATTGAATGAAGTTTCTATTAGAAGAAGTCGATTAAATCCATTCCATCGTTTCATCAGAAATCCCATTGTAATCTTAATGTGTTCGAATGGAAAGATGTAGTATATGATGCACCAAATTATCCATATTAAAAATGAAGTTGTTTACTTCAAACTTATTTCAATTGTGAGACATGAAATTTTTTAATGGAAATTTTTCGTTTTTTTTAATTTGATTATTTTCTGCCTCCTCCTTTCTCCAACATTCTCTCATTTTCATTTAATGACTAAATAACAGACTAATATAATCATGTTCGAATGATAAGTGAGGAGAATGAAAGTTCCGAATATTTCTCTTTTATTTCCAATTTAGTTGGGAGAATATCTCGTTGAATTTCAAATGGAGTTTTCCTAATATTTCTCTTCGAAATCATTTGGTGAAGAAGGAGAAATATTGGAGATAAGACGAGAATGGATAAACGTAGTGTGCATAATTGGAAAGAAGAGAAACGTATTGTTGTGAGAAAACTGAAAAGATAATTGGAAAGAAGAAGATTGTGAGACAAAAAGAAGGAGGAGGAAAACAGCAAATCATTATGACGCTATGAAGCATGAAACAAGCTCTGCTTCATTCCGATCTATTGATTTCTCCAAAACAATATTCTCCATCGGAGGATGATCATTCTCAACTCATTCTTACGTCTTCGTAGGAGAAAGACATAAATGAAAAGGAAATCAAATGAATAATTACTGATGAGAATCGATAAGGAAAGTAACGAAATGGAAAAAAGTGCGAGAAAAAGGTTAGTGGACGATTAGTGCGTAACTTCTCGTCGTGTAAAGAAATTATTGATATATTCTTCTTCCGTCTGATAGAATTATTATTCTTATTTCGATTAATCTCATTTGTGAATTTATGGACAATCGATAGTGAACAATATATTATAAGAATTGCACGTTCAAAACTTTCCAAACAACTAATGGAAACATTTGAAGAATGATTATTTCGTCAATTTATGCGAATGCAACAAGTCCAATAATTGGTAGTGTTATGATGAAAATGGATGAAGTATTGATAGTGAACGGATGTTTAAATAACAATTAATTGGAATTCGGTTGACATAAAAAGTAAATTTCATTTGCATTCTTCTCTTTCATGAAAAAAGTTGGTTTTATCGATTTCTTAAATCTGAATAATGGAGAATAAATAGAGCGCATGCGCGTACGGGAGAATAAAGGAGAATTCCATGAGAATTTGACTATCAGAAGAAAGTAGTATAATCGATGATTGTCATCAGATTTATGCAATTCTACTGCCAAATAAATCAGAAAACTGAAATTTGAAGAATGGGAAATATGTCGATATGAGAAGAAAGAATTTTTATTATTTTTAATAATACTATAACTTAAATAAGTGAACTGGTTTCATTTTTTTTTGTTTGGGGGAGGAGAAATAGAAGGAAAGATGGAGGTGGACCATCGGATGTCTAATGATGATGACAATGAAAGAGGAGATTGAATGCAAATGAATTTCAATGACTTACTTCAAGATTTGATGAGCGAACGGAGAAATTAGGTCATAAAATTCACGTCAGAATATGATTAGTCGAAGTGAAAAGGAAACGAACATGGAAGAAGTGTGTTGACTCAAAGTAAACGAAAATGGAATTGTGGAAGGAAATTTTAAATTTTCTATCATAAGTTCCGATGAATGACATTACATCCAAATCATAATGTCATCACGTCGTCTCGAATGAACGTCACGAAGAATTTCCATTCTGTCATTATTCCATCTTCTCCCATTATCCCCCATAACAGACAGAATGGGAAAGACAATTTTATTTTTGCATGTCTCTTATATGAAAACATTTTTGAAAGGAAAAAATAACGAGACTTTATAAAGAAATAATGTTGCTCTAATTCGATCTTCTTCTTATTGTTGTTGTTGTTGTTTGGATTAATTGGTTTGGGCATGATTGTTAATCTAAACTCATTAGTAGGCGGAGTCGATTTTTGCATGTGGTGAATAGATTGCGTTGACGTATTCCTGGTATGAAGGAGAGGAATAAGATGGAGAAATATGTGATGTAAAAATCGTGGAATATATGACAGAAGAAAGCGCTTCCTACTAATATTGTTAACCAGATGAGTAGAAACTATTCATATTCAAATTCCAAATAAAGATATGAGAGTTTGAAGAAAGAAATTAATCTAACGACTTGTTTCTTCTTTTGTCTTAATTCTAATTGTTTCATAAGAAAATTTAAGAGATAAACTCCCAAATGTGAAATACGTTCACAGAAGTTCGTGTATTCTCTCTCATTCGTCTTCTTCCCATTACTGAATGACATAGGAAAAGAATTAAGTTTAAGAATTCCATTAAAAAAATTGAAAAATTATAACTCTGTAAACTTATTCTGCAATTTCAACAGAAGAAAATCCACATTCAAAAATATGAGGGAACACCATAAAATGCAAGAGGACACTGTCAACTCATACTCCTTTATCGTTCTATAAATACTTTTCATGAAAAGTTGAAGAAGTGGAGAAAGATGATAACCCAAAAATTCCAGAGATCAACAAGAAAATGATGAAAGGAGCAAAATTGCTCTTCCATTCAATCAACTCATTCAACAGGATAAATATCCGTTTCCAATGGTATGAACTTCTCTTTATTTCATCCACATCTTGTGCCCACTTCAACAATGGCATCAACGACGACATAACTATCGATTGTCGACGATTCGGTGACCGTTGCATTCTCTGTTACGAACGTCCTATTATTTCATAAACTAAATAAATTTCGATGTTCAAATGAAGAATATTAACTAATAAATTACATAATTTACTTTATGTGCGGCTTAAATCTCAAACCAATTTTTACTCTAATTAACATTACACACTCAGCCCACCAATTTCAAATTGAAACTCAAATGAAACCCAAATAAAACAATCACCTAAATTTATCAATCGAATTAAACCTAAACTTTTCTAATTCACATCGCAAAGTTTTGAAAATGGAAAGGCACTTTAATATTTATTCTAATTCCATATCTTTCTCTGTAAAAAATTTGAAACAAACAAAATCATCGTATAACTAAATACTCCTAAACTAAATATACGCATTCACTTCCGAGAATTATATCTCGCCAATGACATAATAAAAATAAAAATTATTGAATTTTCCCTATTGAACTTAAAATTAGCTTAACTGAATTAACGGAAAATTTCATAAGAATTGTCAAACATCATTAATTTTATCATGAATATAATTTGGACAAGTTTCAAAAGAAAGATAAAAATCATACAATAAAAGGAATGATATTCAAAAATAAATTGGATTTCATCTAAACATTTTCCAACATCAACTACATGTATGAGGGAGTAGAATAACAAAATAATTATTTTGACGTAGTTACAGGTTGTTAGACTTTTTCTACCAATATCGAATGTAAAGATGAGCTCATTTACAAATTAAATTTACAAATTGATACTTTCCACCGTTTCATTCATGTCATAAAAACAGGCAATCATTATGCCAATTGCCCACTTTACTAGTTTGTCATTATTCATGAATGTTGACCATGCAACATCATGTTATTCTGCTCAATTTTACTTATCTCCTCAATTGGGAAGGGAGAGCTGTTAAAAATTCATCGCACATTCTCTTCCTTCATATACAATTCGTATCAAATTTCCTCACCAATGATTCGAGATGAGTTGTCTGTAAAATGTTTCGATGTTATTCGATAGATACTAAAAATTATATGAAGGTCCTACCGAGATTCGAACTCGGGTCGCTGGATTCAAAGTCCAGAGTGCTCACCGCTACACCATAGAACCGACGAGAAAACGGTAAACGATAGATATTCATTGAGCCTGGATTGGAATGTTCGTTCTAATCAATCAGATCATATATGAGTTGAGAAAAGAGAGCTGAGATGTGAGAAACGACATTCAATTAATGGTGACATCCAATTTTACACAGATCATAATCAAATTTTATCATTTAATTTTTCTGAACCAGTTTGTCTGTAATTTTCTATGACGATTTTATCTCAATCTGTTTCGGTGACATGATTCGTCTATTATTTTCCTTACTGGTTTTGTTTTCCATGTTGTTTATGTCGAATAATCTTATTTATTTTTTTAATTAAAATTATTCAGTTATCATTATTCACATTTTCCACCAATTTCCATCAGTCATCAAAACGACATTTTATCTTCAATTGGGAAATGACCAAAAACATGAAATAAAAACACATCGAATTTGTTAAAATTAGCAAGATCATCTAGCAAAGATGGGATTATCATCAATTTGAAAGTCAATTTAAAACAATACGACAATTCTGAATAAACAAATAAATTATTTAACTATTTAAAATTTAATTTTTTAAGTTTAAAATTCACATCTCAATACCAGGTAACTTTGCTGTCATAAATATTTAGTAGATATTCAAACTAACTTGTCAGTTAAGTTACTCATATTTCAATTAAACAATTTCTGATAGGAACGTTAATTTTCTATTATTCTTAAAAATTCTATTGAATGTGAATACTCAGTCAATGTAAGTAGATGGGAAGAAGAATCAAATATTTATCACAAGTATTTCCCATTGGAGGGAAATTATGAAGACAAGAATGATAGGAAATCGAAGGAAATAGGAGAGGATATGTTCAGAATCAGGTTTCTAACAAATTAAAATGGATTACGAATTAAAAATATGCACAAAACACATTTATAAATTCAGTAATATTTTTGAGTCCTCTAATTTGTTCTTTGGGAGATAAGAATATGTTTCATTCCACAAATGATATATGGATGACTTATTCGGTTATTGGATGTTGGACAGACTTGAACACTGGTAAACTTGTATCTTAAAGAATACTCATGTAAATGATACTCCACAAAATTCTTTCTCAAATTTTCCATCGTCGACTTGGATGATAATTTCTTTATTATAACAATACATCCGATTATCTGAAGTGTGTTCAAACAGAGAAGATCTTCTTTAATCAAATTCCTCTTTATTGTAGTATATGAGTAATATGGAGAGCTAACATGTTTTTTCCGTTCCATTAATAAGTTATCGAAATTTATGATATTAATATCCTAATATTATGATTATTGTTCGTTATCAGAATAATTGAAATTAAATTTAAATACAAATTTCTTTCCTTTTCCCCATTTATATTTGCTAGACATTTCCAATAATAGTTCCAAGTTTTCCAATAAATATATTTTGGTTAAAAAATGGAAAAAAATTTGATTCATCATTTTTTGAAAATGGATTCTCTGATGATAATTGTCATTATTATTCAATGTTGGTCTAATTTGCAGAATTCGAGTCAATTTGATTTGATGATAATGAAAATATTTTAAAAATTGTTTCGGGACATTTTCCATTTTCCATTTGGTTTTCGATAGATGCATATCACCGCGCAGTTACTCCATCAGCGACAGTATGGTGAAGGAGAAAAGAATGGAGGAAATAATTGATTTAAAATTAGAAAATCAACTCTCTGCTCCTCTATTCGTTATTTCTAGGCAATTCATTGAATCATAGCATGATGGAAATGGTGAAATCAAGGATCTTTTTTCTCGACGAATTATTTATTTGAACGTTACAATAATTATTGTAGGGAAATATTGAAGAAAATGGATAAGGATAAATAGGCGAAAAACAATTGCTATTTTCCGTTGATCTTCTCAGATGTTACTTATCATATATTTCGATGGAATGAATCCCCTTCTGTCTATATGTAATTATTAGTGAAATGAAGATAATAAAAATTTTAAAGGTTGAACTAGGTCGTCGGTGGGAGCATATTGGATTAATAAATTTTTTAGAATTAATTAGTTATTTGTCAGATGGCATGAATGGAATTAGAGTGTGGGGAAACAATGCAGCTGAATGGCATTAACCAAAACTTCGGGAATTACTGTCAAGGATTTAGTCAAAGAGTTTTTTATGTTTTTTAGTGCACAATTGGAAGAGAAACTCAATTAAATCGTCTAATTGAGCATAGTCGAACATATGTTTTATTTAGTAATGTTTACTCATCAATAATGTAATTCATTCATCAACAATTGAATAATAAGGAAAATCCTTTTCTTTTTCTTTTACTTCAATCATTACCATTTCTTCTAATTCTGTTATGTCCCATTGTTGTTCTTACTTGGAAATGTTTAGGAGACAGATGAATTGATTGATCGAGAGGAGATTACGAATGAGAAGACTTAAGTGTTTTCCAGACGAATATCGGTAATTTGAATGATTGGACTTCATATTCGTGAGCTATATATTTTGTTAGGAATGTATTTGGGAAGATATTGCATAAAAATGTAACAGAAGAAAGTGATGACGAAAATGAAGAAAATGATGATGATGACAAGAAAACAGGAAAAAGAAACAAAAATTTTTGAGAAATTTCTTCCTTAACAAAAGTTTTCCATTTTCCATTGTCGAAGAATGAACGATTAAAGAGACAAGAAAGATGGAGTTTGGTAAGAAAGTCGAATTATTCTTCTACCAGAAATTATGTGGCATCATCGAATTCACACAAATTATTGATGCAGTCATATTATGTAGAATTGTTTGTGCAGGAATTTTGTTATTAGGAATGGGAGAAAAATAGTGGGCAAAAGAGAAGCATAATCGAATAAGAATATGAAAGAATTTTTTTGACTTCGTCTTTGTATTAGGAGAAAAAGTAATTTGTTCGAAATTCATTCATCTTGTTCTTATTATTTCAATAATTATAATAATAATTCAAAATTATAACAATAAATTATCACCATTCTTTATTCACCATATATTTTCATATTCATCCGATTTTCTTTATCAGTTTCGTATCAAATTTTCATTCAAAATTTCTTTCTTCTTCTCCATATTCTCATTATTTTCCATATTCAATTTCATTGAATAAATAACTTTTATCTATTAGTCGAGCGAAATTGTCATTTGAGTCAAATAAAATTTTCTGGAAAAAAATATTTGATATGATGTTTGATATGCAATTTTCTTGCAGTTTCTACCATCTTTCTTTGAATTTCTACTCCTTCTCTCCCATTGTCTTTAGAGTTCCTTTTGTTCGTTGAGAAGTTGATAAGGAAGAGGAATGAGTTAGAATCGTTAAGGTAGAGAATGGAAGAGGCAGATATGGAAAGGTCAATGAGTAGATTGGATTATGGGAGAATGACGAATAATATCCGTTCGATCATAAGGATTTGTTATGAGCTTGTTAAAAACAAGATTGTATGAGATTGTAAAGAAATGTGAAGGAATTAATCCTGGTGGAGCTGGTGGAGAAAGAGAGAGAGGAGAGATGACTTATTTACATATGTAATTTACTTCGTGATTAATAGAAATGAAGGAAATCGAACTGTTTCCACATATTAATCCTTCGACACAATCCTAATACTATTAAAGGAAAGATGAAAATAATGGGTAAATTGATAATGAGAAAAAATAAGAACAAGATGAATTGATGAAGAAAGATGATAAATTATATATCAGTAACTGGATAAGATCGACGGAAAGTGTGAATGAATTGATGTGCTGGCATAAGACAGTAATTGTTCGGCAGACGGAAATTTTTAATAAATTATTTTGCTATTGTGAACAGATTGACGTGAATGTCAAAAAGAATGATACATTTCCATTCCATATTCATATCCATTCTTCCAATTCATGGAAGTTGTTCTTATTAAACATTTTCTTCTCATTCCGTTCCGTGTCAGTTAATTTTCTTGCAAATTCTTATGTCACATCAAAATCATGATTGATCTAATTGATAAGTTGCTTAATCACCTCTAATCAAATAATCGTCCTAATCAACATCTTAATTCAATATTAATTCTCTAATTCCTTCAAAAAAGAAGGAGAAATTCTTCAAATAAAATTTGGCGGCAATTTGAAATTTTTCCTTTTTTTACTTTTCAGAATTTTAATTTAAATTTATATTCCAAACGCTAGAGATCTGCAACGTTTTTTTCTTTAACGAAAAATCGACAGACAACAAACGTAAAATTTTTTGAACTATATTTTTGATGAGAACGGAATTTTTGAGAATTCTGAACAACTTTCATGGGAATCATAAACCGGTCATCTGGATGGTGAAGAAAAAGTAATAGAGAGTATGTCGGAAATATCTGAAATGAGGTTTGTCGATATGTCTAGTTATATCGCAGTTAAGTAAAAGACTGGTGGTAGTTTTGGTTGAATTAGGAAAAGGAGAAATGATTAATGGTTTGACTTTTCTTAATTATATTTATTGTGGAACGAACTTTTTGTGAGAAGGTAATTTTCTAAACTTTCTTTTTACGTCGTTAGAATATGAGTTAGAAGAATATCATCGAGTTGCAACGGAATGAGAAGGAAAGAGAATGTTGTGAAATGGGAAGAAATTAAATTTAAATACAACTTTCCATTTTATGATAATTAGAGAGTGAAATTACTGGGAAATATGCTAATCAACAAATTGGGAGAGAATGAAAGATGAAAGAATGACAAAACAATCTGTTCAATTTCGTCAGCATGAAATAAATTATTCAATTATTATTCATGTTTACTGCCACTCGAATCTACTTTGTACTATCCGTGAATTTTCTTCATTCAACTTTTCGACAAGGACGTCAATGTATCATCCATCTAACGATGTTATCTGCACTATCAACATGATTATTTAGAATTTCATCGAAACATATACACATGAGAGAAATATGCGTCAATCTTCATCGACATTATCTATTATAGAGTCGTCAATATCATGAAATTTGGTTGATGATAATCTTCCCCAATAAATTTCCAAATTATCATTTCATATTTTTTCCACCTTTAAAAATT
Source organism: Seison nebaliae (assembly GCA_023231475.1). Lineage (NCBI taxonomy): Eukaryota > Metazoa > Rotifera > Pararotatoria > Seisonacea > Seisonidae > Seison > Seison nebaliae. The sequence continues at coordinate 21,521 of JALJEE010003072.1, read as the reverse complement.
TATTTGTGATACTACAGATAATAGAGGAGATTCGTCCCGGACGAAAGAGATTTATTGTTTAAATTTTTTGAAAAACATGAAATTAATTAGAAAAAAATTATAAACAAACAGAAATTAAATCAATCTTTTTCCTATTTCTTGCAATGATGGATAAGAATCAAGATTACGGATCATCTTTCTCATCATCATCATCATCAGTAATACCATCATCATCTTCACAGTTCGTCAACTGTTCAATCTCTCCCAATTCCAATGAAGATTATTCATTAATTTCTAAAGTTTCTTCGATTTATGAAAAGAATTCGTTGGATGATGAAGAAAAGTTAAATTTTAGGAAAAGTGAATAATATTTGAATGTTTTGTAGAGAATGTATGTCGACTACCGTCAATAGCGATGATAGTGAGTTGTTTATTCCAAAATGTGGAATGAAAATGAATTGGAGAAATAATCAGCTTGAGAAGAATAAGAAAATTCTGGAAAATAATCTTATTTATTCGGCATTGTCATCATCCAATTCGTCGTCGTCACCTGCACCATCATATGCACCATTTAACATTCCTTTTGTTCACTCATCATTTCTCTTATCATCGTCGTTGGCCTATTCGAAGGAGAATAATGAGAAGACGAATAAGAATGAAGAAGATCAACATGAGAATGAGTTGATGATAAATGTGAATAATCCACGTCTTCAACCTTCTCACAATCCATGTGAGATCGGGAGAAAATATCTCAAACAACAATTGACATCATATCATCGAAGGAAGAATTATAGGAAATCGACACAACGGAAACAATTAAAGTCGAATTATAAGGAGAATGATAAAATCAGCTCTGTAACTATAACGACAACAATCACAACAACTCCAGTAACGAGAACAATAGACAGAACAGGAGCATCATTATTGGCGGGAAGAGGAACTTCGAATATTTATGAAAATTATTGTTTGCGAGACAATCCGTCGAATAGAAGGAGTGTTATCAATAGTCAAATTAATTCTTTTCCTCTCTTAAAATCGAGAAATCATTTCGATGATGTTGATGATGAATGGAAGAAAATAAATCGAATTAATGATCTCCAATTTATAGATGATGATCTAAATGAATCAATCTACTCACTCAATTCTACTAACAACAATTACAACCAGAATTGTCAATTCATCGACGAGAATTTCTCTTATATTACTGATTTTAGTGAGGACGTCCCACCCACCAACTCGTCGATTCCAACCGAAAACAATTCGCTATTAATTGACGAAGATTATTCCTTCAAATCCGCATTATCCTTCGACCAGAAACAATCATCTGACCAACTCATATCTCGCCCTTCTTCCCGTATCAAAGACGAAGAACATTCATTCAATTATTCTAATCCAACTACCATTGAGATTATCAAACAGGAAATTATCGATAACGATGATAATGACGACGATGATGACGATGATGACGAAAGTAATGCAATCGACAATCATCTAATTCAATTTACAAATGATGAAATTAATCTCAATAAATATCAAAAAAGAAATATGCCGAAAAGACAATCAGAAGCAATTATTCTGACGGTTAATTCATCATACTTTTCTTCTTCTTCTTCTTCTTCTTCATCTTTTTCTCATTCTATTTTCCCATAATTTTACATTAATCCCCTTTCACATATATATACTCGTCTTACAAATGCACAAAACTTTCTCTCGACATAAAACAAATGATAATAAATTCGAATAATATCTTGTTACATTAGATTATAGGAAATATCTTCTCCTTTTTACTTATCCTTTTCCTTATTTATTTTTCCCCGTAACAATCCAAATAAATAAGTTTTATCTTACTGAAGTACTACTAACAATTTATCACAGATGAAGTACAGCACATACAGATCTCTTATCTTTTCTCAATGAAACGGATTACATTCAATCAATCACTTAACATTCCTTCCAAACATCCAATATTATTCAACATCGAATTCTCTAAAACAATTTACTAATAATCGTTTCCCGATTTCCAGATGTCGCTAACATTACATTCCAGAGGAAATTCCGTTCGAACTGTATCGTTATGGATTTTCCTTTATGCTCCCACAACACTTTCTTCCTGATGATTTCAAGGAACTTTCAATTTTTTCTCATACTTTTCATCTTTCACAAGTTTTTTTTAATGATTTGGTGAAATGTATTTCATATCGTGAAATGGAATCTCTTTGTTTCCTCTTTTGAGAATAAAAAGAAATTAATAAATTAAATTATAGTAAAAAGTTTTATGAGTATTACACCAATTTACGTAATAAATTATGTACATCCGATGATTTTTTCATAGTAAGTTTAACATATCAGATAAATGATTTGTGTGTCTGTGTGTGGAGGTACTTTAGTTGCAGTCGTAATAGAAATATCTGTCTCTTTGATTGAGATATTAAAGACATCGGGAGAATTGGACATCGAATATAATGTATTGTTATTAGATTAGAAATTTGAATGTCATAAGACTATCCAATTATTTCTCAACTTTATTTCTTCCCAATATTATTTTCTTAATGAATACCAAAAGACTACTATTAGTTTCCTCCTTTTTTCTTTAATGGAATTCCATTTCACTTATTTCAGACAGTTAATAATGAAAATTCTTATGTAATTCTATAATTTTCTCACAGAATATTCTCATGAATATTGGGAGAATATTTTACTTTCAACAATTAAAAATTATTAGAATAATATCAAGATGTTTGAAGACGCTATTCTTCGATTTATCATTACATGAACGCTACTGACATTGAGACGTGATAATTATATAATCGATTGGATGAGAAACGGGACAGATATTTTAGAGTTGAATGACTTCCGTTTGATTAAATCGAAAATAAATTAAGTGGAATTAGACGGGCAAGAATAAATAATTTTCGGACATGAATGATCATTTTATGTCGTGCACTTTACCTTTTTCGGAAGGAAAAAATGTTGTTTTCATTGTTTCATTAACATTTCTCATTTTTCACTAACGAACTAGTCTGTCTTCTTTGACATATTATTTTTCTTCCTTTTTACGAGGAATTTGAGGAAAGAAAAATTTCTCGATCGAATATTATATTGAGAGTTTTTTCATTTTAATATTCTCCTTCTAATCAATTCGAACTCGTATTATTTGAGGAGAGAATAAGCATTTTCAACCCTCCAACAATTTGCATAATACACGAATTTCATCGGAAATCAGTCAATCCTATAAGAACGTCATTTACCTCTCTCTCATCGGAGTGGGAGAATGTTTTTTCTTTTTTACTTATGCTCCTCGGGAAAACTTCACAATTCTTTTCCTAAACTTTTCGTCCTTTATTTTTACTTTTCTTCTGCATATTCTCCTTCTTATCTCTAGGCGAGAACTTTGTTTTTCCTATTTCTATCCAATGTTCTTCCACCTCTCACCTCCCCTCCCTCTCAAATAATGGAGCGGTTATATTGTCAGATTTTTCGTGCATTGAGCAAGAAGAAGAAATTTCTTTTTGAGAAATTATAGAGAAATTGATAAGAGAATAGTAGAAGAGAAGAAGAAATGTAATTGAAAGGAAGATAAATCGGAATAGACGCATAATAATAATTAGAAGTTTATTATGATGTAAATTGGAAAAGTTTGATGGTAATATTCAGATGGATTGTTAAATTGGAAATTAATTTGAGAAATTGACAATTACTAATATTTACTTTTATCTTAAAATTTGACAGGTGAAAGTTCATTCAGATTTATTTGATAAACGTTTTATTATCAATCCGGATAATCGTCGAGAACATCAAATCAAATTAAAAGACGATTCACAAGAGAAGAAGATCTCCATCGAATGTCCTTTAAAGAATAGTGATATTCTTGTGAAAATTGATGGGGAGCGGGTCGATCATCTTTCGCAACATGATGTGAGGAAAGTATTAAATGAACGTAAAACGAGTTTATTGTTTACGGTGATTAGGTGGAAGACAATTCAACGTTGTGCTAACAACACTCCGACAAACAGTTCGACGAATACCACGATTTCCAATGTGAACGAGATGGATGAACGATATGAAATGGAGAATGATAATTTCTCTTCATTGATATCAGACAGGAATGAGAAGAGTAGCAGGAACATTGGAGAGAAGAAGAAGAAGAATAAGAATAATAATAACGGAGAGTTAGAGAAAGGAAAGTGGAAGAGAATTGATGAGAATCGTTTGAATATCGGTCAGTATTCAATGGATGAGAAAGCGAGTGATCGTCAGAAATTGTTTTCGTCAGCAAGACGTCGATCGAAGAAAAGATCGAATATACTTCGCCATTTAACAGATCGTATAATGCGGAATGGCGTATCAAATGAAGTGGAAACGGCGAACGACGAAATAGAATTGGAGAAAAACGGAAGTAATTATTCAACGTGCTTGACTCATTGTCGTCAAGATGATCATTTGGAGAAGATAACTTCAACGATTGCTTCTAATATCCATCGAAGCAATATATCCACGAATAAAAATACACCAATTCTTAATACAATGTCATTGAATGGAAATAATGAGACGATTGACGCTACCAGTTATATTATATCATCTACTACAAATGCTTCTTCTCTAAACAACAACAGCAACGACAATAATAATAATGATAATAATGATTTAAAATTAAATGATTATGATCGTGAATATATTTATCTACTTCAACAACAATATCATCATCAACAACAGCAACAACAACTTCAATATGATCATTTCCAACATGAACAACAGCAACAACTATATGAACAAGAACAATTAAATTCACATAATTCTAATAGATCAAATGTGAAAGGAGATGTAAAACAACAACCACAACAACAACACCAACAGTCATTTCAACATTGTCATCAACTGCATTGTGATCAAATTGAATCAACATCATATCGATTGAATGATGTAAATTCGTTGCTCAATCCGAATATGTATCAAGATAATTCACTTCATTCACCAAATATTCAACAAATCTCCAAATCGGGAAATAAAATTCAGAGTAAGAATCATTTTCAACACCTGAATCATCAACATAATGGAACGCAGCAAATTGTGAATTTTGATTGCTTCCCACAATATGTGGAGGAGGAGCAGTTTGGAGGGAAGACTTCATCTGTTCCCCAACAAATCGATAATACGACATTCATGCCTATTAAAGTAGATGTGTTAACTGATGAGAGACAGAATGAAATGAATAATAAAATAATTAATGATTCGATGTTCAATCGAAATTACGATGAGATAGAATCAGTTGAGAGACATAATAAGGATGGAATAAAAACGAAATTGATTGGAACGATTAGAAGTCCAAACGTTGTCCAAATAACACCTCTATCAAATCATTTAACCATTTCATCAACATGCTCATCCATCTCATCAACAACGACCATATTAACATCATCATCATCATCATCTTCAACAACAGCAACAACATCATCTTCGACATTATTATCATCTATTCCGTCATTTCCCATCTCGAATGTGGATTATAAGAAATATCATTCAATAACTACTCTTTCTAATCCGGTGTGTTGTGGAGTGGAGTCTAATAAGATGATTACTCCAATTCATCATAAACACCAACTATTTAATAAATATTTAAGGAATTATCAGAATAACATCATTTCATCTTCATGTTCTCGACATTATTCACGCACCGACGACGAATTATCCACTTTACGTACATTCAGAACATATGATGATGTAATACCGTTTGATGATTGGAAATACAATTTCACTATTAGTGAAGACGAACAACCCACATCCACATCCTTCTCATTCGCCAAACATTCAGTCACCTCCACCCAAAACACTCACCAGCATCTCTTCAAAAAACATCATCAGATGACTAGTGAACTCACGGGAAACACCAAGTTCTCCCCGAGAGAACACTGTGCGCCCAATTTCACATCGTTACCTCATTCATCAGATAACGTTCGTCTACCGAACGATTCATTGAATGGGGGCAATCTGAGAATGTTACCATTCATCCTCGAAACGGATGATGATAATCGGAATGATAAAAGTAAAACAAACGAAATTTATCACTATCAATCTCTCCCGTCATTGATGATGAAAGTCAATATTGATCATCACAACGATACAAGTCAGTACAATTTCTTTTTTCCATTTTCCATTTTTCTTTTTCATCTATTTCGTCTTCTCATTCATCCAACAACACCAACAACAACGACAACAATTTGATAATAATAGATAATTCTTCTTAAATACATCTTAATCATTATACATCATTTTAACATATCATTTGAACTTCAAATGACAAATAATATAAGAATCGAAAATTCCTTTTAATTCTCATGTAATAACCTTAAATCGTTTACAAAGTAAAAGAAAAAGAAGAAGAAGAAAAAAAAACTTGAAACAAATCATTTTATCTTTATGTCAATGGAAAGGAGAAAAGTATTCCTCAAAATAAATTATTTCTCGTTTGGGAAGAAATGATTCTTTCCGAATCAAATCGTTCCTCTTCTACCATAAAATTAACGAGCACCATCAAATAATCCGACGGGAATATGAGACATCTCTATTTTTCTTTTTCATTAATCTCAACTTTTCCACTTTTCAACATTTAACTGGTCAGATTGATTCGAATGCGAATAAACAAAAACGGAAGTCATCATTGAAATATGATTCTTTTATGTTTTCTTCAACATGATCGAATGAAATTAATATAGTTTTCCTCTTTCGTTCTCCTTCCAACCGACACTTCCATTTCCTAATTCCTCTTACATTTTGTCCGTTCATCTTCTCCGAACTTCGTTGAACATTCCAAAATTATTTTGGATATGTTCGAAATGGGAATTTCCAAAAGAAAACAAAATGAAATTCATTCTTAAAATTTTAATTCAAAATAATTATTCATGCTCTCTACGCTTTGATGCACAGTTTAAGGATATTGGTGGAGTATAATCCATTTTCTGACGGAAATGGAATGAATTATACAAACACTTTTCTATTTTTCTTACGTTCCAATTTCCAATTAAAAATTCTTATTAGACATGAACGAAATGTGCTAAGCAAATTGTTGATGTCAATAAGTTAATAAGATAATAAATTTATTTTCTATTCATCTTCCAATTATCGTCGAATTATTTCCTACGTCTTATTTATTTATTCATGAGGGAGAGTATGAGATTCCAATACTGAACTATTCCCCTCTCCTTCAAGACCCTTTTTTAAGAGTCGCCTTGCTTAGAGACCAATGATCGTCAGGAACAAATAGATATTATTTGCATGAAAGATATTGATTATTCCTTTAATTAATGATGACGATGATGACGATGACGACGATATTGTTGATGACTATAAGAATAATTAAATTAATCAAAATTTTCTCCAAAATGTTATTTTCAAAAAATATGCAATAAAGAACAGATATTAGCGGAATAGGTGATAGAAAAATAAACAATTTTCAAAAATTTATTATAAATTTTTCTTACTTTTCATTTCTTCAGTGGAATTCTTTTTGTGAAATTATTGAAATATAAGTATCTATCTATCTATCTATCTATCTCCACTCTCCAACAGGAATCGATTGTTTATAGTAAACAGACGTTCTTGTCATATTTCATTACACATATTCCAGAAATGCATACTGATCAGAAGAATTAGAACTATAAAAAAAAGGTGAATATATGCATTATCATCCCCATTCTCATTACCAACAACGACGACAACAACAAAAATATTATTATGCAATCATATATCATGAGTAGGTATCTCATGATATGTAACTATGTTCGTCTATTTAACATCTATATATTAGTTGTAGTCATTGGGAAGTGAAATAATAATAATAATAATAATAATATGGAATGTGAACATTTACTTATCAAAAATTTATTGAATTCTTATTATTCTAACAACAATCAACGTTGCTAGTCATATTAGTTGTCTTCTGATCAATATCTAGTTATTATATAATTTTATTTTGTTTCTGTTTGATGGAGGAAAGTAAAGTTTGAATGGGACGGAATTGGATCGTTTATACTCATTTCATTCTCATTTACAACAATTACATTCTCTTAACTTTAAATTGCACAATAAAATAACGATGTCTCATTATATCGAGTCCAGTCGGTGTGGTTGTATGGAGGAGGGATATGGGTAAAAGAATGGTATTTATAATAAAGTTGAAATTACCATACAAAATTAAGTATTCGATGATGAGTAGTGAAGTAGACGTAAGATTAATCGACTGCGAATCCACTTCTCATCGACACAATTTAATACATTCTCCCATCAATGTTGTTCAATCATCATCGTCGTCGTCGTCGTCATCGGCATCATCATTGTCATGATGATTCGTATCAAAATTATCGTTCTTAATGCTAATATTCTTCTTCTAATAGAAAAAGGAAATAATTTGGGAAAATTTCGAACGAAATATTCTTATTTGCAGTCGATATGTGTCTTTCCCTACATTGCCCCTCCATCTAGACGCATGTGTGCACTCTAACCTTTACTTATAAATATTTAATGATTTTCTTTTATTTGTGAGATGATTCGAAATTTGTTCCACGAAATGAAAATCTCTATCTTTCCGCATTTTCCTTTCCCAATATTTCATCAACATTCCATCGTGTTATTAAGAAGAGTTTTGAGTAGAAAGAAAGAAAAACAATTAGAAAGACAGATTATAATGCTGATGATGATGTAAGCAGTCGTCAGAGATTAACAATAAAATACAAAGAGATTAATTTTTGATGAATCTCAATCGAGTTGTCCATATTTGAGATATAACGATAAACAATGACGATAAAATATGGCGACTATTACGATTCTCAAAAGAGTTGTTGTGTTCATAGTATTAATAGTCATATTAGTAGTAGTAGTAATAGTAGTAGTAGTAGTAGTAGTAGTAGTAGTAGTAGAGTAACAATAGAACTAATCATATTTTTCAGTAAATCAATAATAATAAAATTGAAAGAAGAAGAATGCCACGAATCGTAGAGGAAAAAGAAGAAGAAAAACCCAAACGAATAGAATGGAACATTTCAGCATTCCTTTCTTTTGGAATCAACACGGAATTGCCTCAAACAATCGAATTGGATCAGATATTCTATTGAGAAATTCTTTTTGGAAAAGGAAAAGAAACTTTTTAGTTTGTAATTGGAATTGGTAGATAAAGTCAATTTATTTTTCCTTTCAATTCCCATTCGATGAGATGAGATGAATTGAGATGATCGTTTCAACAAATTCGTTAATCCTTCCCATACATTCCATTACCCTTCCGCATAGTTGACCATGTATCGTTTAGTGCCAACAATAGTATCAATAGATCGCATTATGAAAATAAGCATGATTATCAAAATAATCTATAATTCTATGTCCTTAAACAACAATGTCCATAAGTGGAGTAAGAAATTGAATAATATTTCATTTCTCTTCCCCAAACAAATAATATTTTCTTAAAATTATTGAACTTCACTTCCTTTCTCCATCTTAAACTCAAAATCGAATGATTCCATTACCTTCCCAATCCGTATCCATAATTACGCTTCCCATTTCACCATCATGTTAAGTAAATTATCTTTCATATCATTGTTATCTTCCTATCTACACTTCGAAAGTGAATTAAAAATTTTCCTCCAAAATATAAACACAATTTCCTCTTCATCTCTTTTAACAAATCATTTAGACTAAATCATTTAATTCCAGTCATCATATCAATTAGAATAACATTTTCCTAGAGATCATCCAATAATATTTAATTGTGAAATTGAAAATAATTTGAAACTTTTCCAACTCTCTGTAACATCAGTAACTATAAATACATACTGATTATTAATAAGAGATTCATCCATGTTCCATTCAACCATTTCAGAAGCGAAAACAGTTTTAAGTTAAATTTTCCGAAAAACTTATTCCCAATAGTACCAGAATGTCGATAACGTTATTCTGAATGATAGATAATGGGGAATTCGAACTGTTATATCTATCGAGTAGTAGTGATGAAATGAGTAGTTTTTTTCATTTGCAACTTTTCCCCAAATTCAAAATTTCTTCGGGTGTTAAATTAGAGATTGTAGATGAAATGTGAGTATAACATAATTTTACGAGTAACATAATAGAATAATTGTTAGAGATAAGAATTTGTTTTTGATAAAAATTGAATGATAAGAACGGATCATTGAATATTTATGAAAATTTCGTTATGTCTCATCTTTTTTTAGGGTAGTACTCCACCACCAGTCCAGTAGTTCGTCAATCATTCATGTTAATAATTTTTACTTCAGAAATCATTTTTCTTCAGATGAAGAAATAGTTGGAGTATATTCTCATTAGTGATAATGATGTGTTGATTTTAATTAATTTGTCTAGAGTTGGTTCGGATGAAAACTATTACGTATGTGTTTAGGTGTGAGGAAGAATTGTTGAAGGAGAAAGATGTTGATAATGTTATATGACTGATCGTCACTTGGTATGAAAGAAGATGGTATATAAATATGAGTTGAGAAGGAGATATCTGGAGAATCTGTAAGAAATGAGAAATCCTTAAAAGTTTTTATATAAACAATTCACCCATCTTCTCAACCTAACAATTCTTAGCGAATAATGTAATTATGAAATTGAATATTTTCATTCGTTCTTCTATCGACTTTGCTGTGTGAATAACGAGAAAGTATGCTCGTCAATGAATGGAATGTTGTCTATTATGCTTGTTTGTCTTATATTTGTGAGATGGCGGGAAGAGGTGGTGATTCCTCGAGATCCAATCAATGAAGTTGATTTAATAAAATGAATTATATTTCAAGAATTTTCAATTGAAGATTAGGAAGGAAAAAGTTGTTAAATTATTTGTTTGTTCAAATGAATGAAATGAGAAGGAGAACGAGGTAGGAGGAGAAGGGGGAGGAGGAAGGAGGTTGAAGAAGAAGGATTTTACGGTTGTCATTGTTGATGTTGTTAATGTGAAGGTGAAGACGGAAGACTTGATAAAAACTAATTTGAATTGCTTTATTATTTATTTAAAAATCTTTATTAGAAGGTGAAAAGAATAATGAATTTGTTGGAGATGGAGACGAGTACCGGGAGCCGGTACGATTAAGAAGGGTTTATTCGGATTGTGGTGAATATTCTTTGAATGTTAATCAACTACTATGCAATATGACAATAAGAGACGATATAAATCGTCGTCCTTCATCTCGTAATAAAAGTCGTAAGAATTATAATGAAATTCTTAAGAACAATGCACAAAATCGTCGTTCTGCCATATTCTCCATTGCGTCAACGGCAATTGATCGACTTATACCTTTTGAGAATATACGAAAGAGCGAAAGTGCGAAATTTAATAATAGCGAACACTTCCCCAACACCCGAGATTGTCATATCGTTCATTGTACAACGACGAGTTCGATGATTTCATCTACACCAACGACAACGACAGCGACAATATTATTGGAGAAATCGAGGAATGAGAATAACAGAAAAGAATTTTATGGAACAACGATCAAATCATCACCATCTATGACAACCGCAACAACGAAAACAACAACGTTATGTTCAATCAATGATAATCATCATCATCACCATCATCACCATCATCATCGACAAAATAATAATTCGAAATGTAATTTATTCGCGAATGGTAACAAGTTACAGACGAAGTCCATGGTCATACCATCGAGAGGAACAACCATATCCCATCATTCGACCACTCCCACTACCACAATTACGGTGACGTCATCTTTAACTAGTTCCACTTCCACCATGACGAAAACGACGGATTGTGCACGAATGAATTGTTTCGATTTAGCGACTGATCTCAAAAAGAAGCAATGTCAATCCAATAAGAAGAGTGAGGATGATGTGGTAGAGAAGAAGGAAGATAAATTGCCATTCCGAAATGGAGATGAATGTTTCCGTTCAAATTCAGTAAACGATTGTAGTTATTCGGGAAAGGAGCAGAAAATTCCAATCTCTCCATCCAATCAACGTATTACGACCAATCCCAATATTGTCAATAAGACGATGCATCAGAATAAGATGAATAAGAATGTGAAAGAGAACCATGAAGTTTATCATCATTATTGCAAGAATAATCGTCATAAAGATAATTATCATCATGTGGATCAGTTACAAGTGGGGAATCATAGAACCCGATCGACACATAATTGCCAAAAGAAGAAAACGAATAACAACAACGAGGCGCACGAAAAAGAGATGAAGAATGATCATCAGAATAAGAATGATAATCATTTGGAGAATGATATTGATGAATTTGATGAATCGAGTTGTTGGTGTATGAATGATTTGTGTCAGATGGATACGATGGATGAGCAACATCATAATTGTCATAGACACTACTCATCCAACAAGCAGCCGCAATTAAATAAGTTGTGTAATTGTAATCATGTTCATTGCACTAATAATAATAAGAACAACAATAACAATAATAATAATAATGACCATTTGAATGATAATGGTCATCATTTTAGAATTCGAAGTAATTGTGACTTGTCACATCATTTAACGAATGAGATGATAGACGTATGTCCCACAGTTAATCGATGTGCACATGACCAACTACTCTCAAGGAATGGAATGAATGAGAATGAAGTATGTTGTCCATATTACCGTTCTCATCTTTCTCATCATATTCCTACTGCTGCTACCGCTCCTCCACCTCCACCTCAATCATCCTTCCAACAAGACAAACATCTCCATTTCCTCAAAAATTCTATGACATATTATCGACCGGTGAATAATCGAATGACAAATATCACAGCACAACCTCACAAACGATCAGATCGACCAAATAATTATTCATATGATGCATCATATGAATGTCAGAAATGGAAAACGGATGAGAATCGAAAGAAACCGAATCTCCGAGAACATCATCGGAAAGAATGCTCATCAGTTGAACATGTGAAGAAAGATGAAAATATGAATAATAATAACAACAACAACAACAGCCATCACAAAAACAATAACAACAGCTATGATGAAAATAAATTTCAATATTTGACGGTCCAATTGAAAATACTTCCACAGGATCGTAATGGTTTCGGATTTACGGTTAGAGAAGAAAATTTATCTGTTTTCCACTAATTAAAATTTGTCTTTCGAAAAAATTTCTTTTTAGATTCAACCAAATCATTCACATCAACATACTCGTACCATGAAAATCGAAGAAGTATTAAGTGATAGCGCCGCATCTCGAGATGGTCGTTTACGATCCGGTGATGAAATTATCGGAATGAATGGACAAAGCATGATACAATTGTCATCAACCGAAACATTTAACCTTCTCAAAAGATCAATTGCTCATCGAAACATCGTTCTCCATTTGAAAAGAAATATCTTACCATCCTCCATGAAGAATGGTGAGAACAATCAGAGAAATAGTTTAAATTTAAATTAATTAACATTTAAATTTAAAAAAAAACTATTTAAAATTTTTTCTGTTATTTAAGATAATTTCCGTGATTATCATCGTACAACATCAATCTGTAACGATAATACGAATAATAATCATTGTCATTTAGTGAACAACAACAACAACAGTAACACCAACAATAATATTAATATGGCTAATAGTAAGATAGTGTCGTCAATTCAAGTGACGTTGCATAAGAAAGCACGACAGACTTATGGATTTCAAATAAAAACCATCGAATGTCCAAATGGATATCGACATTTCATTCGTTAATTTTTTATTCATTCGAATTGTCATATAATTTCTTTTAGGTAAAATTATTGATGGAAGTATAGCGGATAAAGCAAGAAGAATTTATCCAAATGACGAATTAATTGCAGTTCACGGGAAATTAGTCGTCCAATTGTCACATGATCAACTTAACGAATTATTGTGTCTTCATTCGACATATGTCGTTCTAACATTATCTTCCTCCACCATACCTAATTCACATTGTGCTCAAAATGAATTGGAGAGTGATTCATTATCATCACAACATCAGAAAAAGTTAATTTATTTGAAAATCTTTTTAAAACTAAATTTAAAATTTTCTAATCCGTTTCTTTCTCTTGTTCTCTCCAGTCGCAATGATCAATATGAAATTGATGAAGAGGTTGGAAAATTTGATTTTTTTTTTTTAAATTCCCATTCAACTATAATTTAGCATGAACATTTCACTTCGACTGACGACAGTTATGGAGATTTGGAGAATGACGGATCGGTGATTCAATTGGATAGGAATCTTTACTCCATCATTCTACGACGAGGTAAGAAAGGGTTCGGTTTCTCCATTCGAGGAGGAAGCGATTTCAATTCAAATATTTTCGTTCTCGTCACAAGTATTACTGGTGCTGCTTTCAACAAATTGCAAGTAGGTGATATAATTATGAATATTAACGGATATGACACGTCATCACTTACACATGAACAAGCGACACAATTAATAAGAGGTTGTCATGATACGTTAAAGTTATTGGTACAAAGAACTGGTATGCCACCACCATCAGCTGATGGTTATTCTTCATATTTATATTTTACATACACATACACTTAATCATCTTCTTTTATAGATGTGATTCGAGCAGCAACTCGTGCAAAAACTTCTGCAGCAACTTTGAGATTTGATGGAACGGAACCATCATCAATATTGTTACCGACATCTTTCCAATCAGCAGTAAATCCGTTCAACAACGATACAACTCAACAAACGTCATTCGATTATTTCAATGAGTACGATAGAAAACCGATGACAATGACTGGTGGAACGGCACCACCATTACCAGCACCACCTAATTTACCATTATACAATGGAGAATTCCAGAAATTGGCTTGTGGACATAACACAAAGAACAACAACACAAATTTGAGTCATTCTAATTATTTGAACTGTTATCACAACATGAATAAGAGCAGTGTAACTAACAATACTATGAATCATGGAAATATGCACAATAATATCTCAGACGATCGTATAACAATTGAGCATACTGATAAGAATAACAACAATAATAATCCGAATAATATGGATTCGTTTATGGTCAATCAAATATACTACACAAATAATATGATGAATAATCAGAATACGAATATTATTAATAATCAATTTGGGATGAAAAATAATTTATTGAATAATCGAGCCAGAAAAGGTCATCAATCTCGTGACGTGTCCCGATGTGGACAACGAGGATTATCATCAACATCAGCTCATTCCTTACCAAGACATTATGATCCTTGTGATGGAGGATTCTGTGTCGAACCACTTCTTTATAATTTAGATAATAAATAATTATCTGCATTTTCCAGTATGTCTATAACAACTTAAATTTCCCACTTATCACATTTAGTTGATCATCATATATATACACTTGTATATATATATACAAATTTTATAAAGTACATCCATTATTAATAAAATATATTACGAATTATTACTGATGATAATCCTCTTCTCATTACTTCACCTAACAAACTATTGAAAAACTTTACTACTCTCATAAGTAATTGAACTATAAAATTGTATTTATGAGAGTAGTAAAGTTTTTATACAATTATATTTAATTAATAATTTAAACAATTTTATAGTTCAATTACTCGACTATGTCTGACACGACAACGAAGAACAACAACTGTTAACACACATCGAAGAAATTGAAGTTTAACAGTTTATTAGGAATTAGAAAATAGGAATTAATTTGTTGCCGGTAAATGAGATTGTTATAAAACAATTTTTTTTAAATTATTTCCATATTCAAACCAATTCAATAAGATTCAATGTGTGAATGTGATAACTGAATAGTGTTAGTTAAAATTTAACAATTTGAATGTATTTGGTGAGAGTAGAGAGTATAATAACTGGACCAACAAATGTTAATTGTACCAACAAATGTTAATTTTACCAACGAATATTGATGGTACCATCTAATCTGAGCTGGGCCGATTAATACTAACTAGACCCAGTTGTGGTAACTGGGCCCGTTAATATTAACCAGACCCGCTAATGTTAACTGGGTAACTAATGCCAATTAGGCCATAGGCACCAAATGAAAGTTCAAACAGAAAGTCTAAGTAAACTATTGGACAACGATTCAAGTAGCCCAGGCCTCCCTTTATTTCCCGGGCTACCAATACCTCCTCAATTATGGAGGATTGGACTTACTGGCCGTTCCCGAATATTACCTACTTGTAAAGAATTCTGTAGACCGGGTTGTTTGGTTCTGCAGTAATGGTTTGGGAAACGCATATGGGTACATTGCCCATTCTCTCCTAGAAAGGAAAGAAGAACGACCATGGCGCAAATGTTTAGCCATGTCGTCCAACCATTATCTAACAGATCGGAAGTCCATTTGGACTCCCTACCAAAATTCCAAAATCAAAACTCAAATACAAAAAAATATTTTTTGTTATTCTAAACTAATAAACGCTTTCTATTTCTTTCTTATTTATATTCAACTATAAGGAAGTAAATCGAAACTGAAACTGAAATATGAATTCGATTTCGCTTTTTCCAAACCGATTTTCGACAACTGTAGGAATGTTCAGTTTAGAAAACAAATAAGGAAGTGAAGAGAAAATTGAAAATCGAGTTGAGTTAAAAACCAATTTCAGTTTTTTTCAATTTCCCATCGATAATTTAACATTCTATCAACCACTTACCAAATGAACTTTGGGACATTTTGACATTCTCAAAAATTTTATAATATTTTCTCCTTTATTTACAAAGATTTTAAATAAAACATCCGCTACAGAAATATTGGTGATTTGTATGTTTGGATGGAAAATATTTTAATATGATAATATATTCTAGCCATTATCGTGAACTTAGAATGAAGTCAGATGAAATATGAAAAAAGTCAATGAATCACTAATCATATTAATGAAACTTGAAATTATTTCAACCCTATTTTAAGTTATGAGAACAAAAATTAAATAGAAATAAGTAGTAAAATGTCCAATTAATAATTTTCTGAATTTTTTTCCGATTTCTCCTAATAGAAAAGAAGAAAAGAATCAATTTGAAATATGAATCGAAAGCTTTCATTCGTTCAATTCAACACACTTATCGTGAGCTAATTAATATAGATATTGATGTAAAAGAAGATGCAATGTTCGAATTGTGGAAGTAAGAAAGTGAGACGATCGATAGATGGAAACATGACCTGTTTGACGTGTTGTATGATTACTTCAAGTCAAATGCAAGAGATCAATGAAGAGATGTGCGAATCAAAAAACTATAATGCTGATGAAGATAATAATTATGGATCAGATAAAGGTGATGACGACGACAATGATGATGAGGATGATAATAATACAGAAATCGAGACAATAACTGGTTCGATAATTGCAGATGATGATTCATCTGATAATGAAAGTAATCGGTCAGTGATATCAGAGAATTATGATGGTGATCTCACATATGAAGAGAATGTGTTAAATTTTAATGAATATGATGATTTTGGAAAAATTGAAAAAAATTTCAATTCGGTTAATGAATCGGGAGATCTGGATGATTTGAAATATATTAATCAAATTCTGAATGAATCGATAAATTATTATGATTTACAAATGACGAATAATTGTCGAATGAAATTGAATCAATTCGATTTGACATTTCCTAATGAAAATTGTGTGATTCCTTTCTTTCTCATTCATCGAGATATGTATAAGAGATTAGAATATTTGTTTAGAGATGAAGGGAAACAATATCTCATTTCTCCACTCATTGCTTATATGATCAGTCGTCAATTGGCTATGTTATCTCGAATGACGATTTGTCCGAAAGAATTATCTATGAAAATATCTTTTAATCTTCTTTTCAATCATTTGAAACGTATGGGAATTACTTATTTATCCGAGAGAGAATTAGTGAACTTAAATGAATTAAAAATTGATGATATTCAACATCTTTATCCAAAAAGGAATTGTCTTTTATCTCTCATTATCGTTTGGAGTAGTTTACGTTTAATGAATGTTCCGATAATATTCGATGAATATCGGACATTATTGAATGAGAATCAATTATTCTTTAATCATTTCCAAATGACACAATTTCAATTACGATCGAAATTAGAAGAATTAAATAAGAATTATATGAATTTGGAGATTCCTTTCATTCCAACTACTATCAAATTAATCGATTATTCTTATGAATTGATTATTTCCAATGTTTACAAATTATTTAAATTTAATCATCTTCCACTTTATCCCACTTTCTCACCATTCACTAAAACGAATGAATATCAAGTTCATGAAATTGCTAAACAATTTCTCCATCAACTTAATCTTCCCGACGAATTGATCAGTATGGAACATTCGCCATTCCATTATCTTTATCGTATCCTTCAACAAATGACGACGACTTATTTAAAAGAAATCCATGAACAATCTGCTGCTCCAATTCAAAATCTTCCCAATAAAACATTTTTTTATCAATTCATCGAATTTGATGAAAATTTATCATGTTCATTCGATCTACAAATTTTAGTCATCATTTATCTCTCCCTTGAAATGTTCTTTCTTCGTTATTCATTCCAATTCCTCCAAATGTCAAGTCGATTAATTCGAATTTATCGTAAACTTCTCAACTCATATCGTACGAAAGAATTGACCGATAAAATTTTAAATAATTTCCTCAAATCTGATCCATTCGATATCTATCAATGGTTCATCATCATACGCAAACAACTCGTCTTCGTTCGAAGTCTGTTAATGAAAGATCGATCGTTTTCTTTCGATGATTTGTCATTGTTGAAATTGAAAAAACCGTCCGATCTTTTCAATATCTTCGAAATGAATTTCAATCGATTTTCTTACTCCACTTTCTTCCAAGCACATAATAAACGATATGAAAATGTGACGAAAAACGACTGTCAATTTCTATTTAAGAAACTTTCACAAAACTTTCAAATCGATCACGACGATGAATTGGAAGTGAAGAGATTGGACGAAGAATTATTAGAAATGAAAATTAAATGTATTAATCAAACCATCAGTCATCATATCTTTCCATTCGATTATCTACGTCATCTACTCATTCTCATTCTACCCAACGAGATATCATTAATTTATAAAAGAATTAACAAGACAAATATTCTTCACAACAATCCCATACCAACAATTTTATATTTGTTTGATAAACAATCGGAAGATAAAGAGAATTTAGGAAGAAAAATTCTCCAAGTTTTACAAAACGAATTTCCCTTAATAAATGATTCATATTACCATCAATTTACACCATTTTTCCTCCGTCAAACATTCAATGAGAACGATTATTTCATTTCGAAAATCGTGAAAGTGGATAAACATTGGATATTATCATCTCAACAATTCGCTAAATATTCTTCTCGACAATATATCGTGGAAATGATGTGTAACGTTTTTGGTTGTGAAGTAAAGTCGTTTGTGAAAATTTTAAATAGTTTCTATTATCGTTTAATTCAATAATTACCCTAAACATTTTTTAAACTTCTAAAAGTTCTTGTTCATCATTCTCAGAACTCTTCTGGACGAGTCGTTCATGGTGACAACTTCAGTACTTCTATCCAAATCAATTCAGATGTTCGTCAAGGTACAATCTTGGGTCCCTGGTTATTTTGTCTGGCTATCGACGACGTCCTTCTTTCTCAAGCATTCCTCTTACTTCTACCACTATCTTCCTAGATTCGCTGATCGATATGCGATTACTTTCCATATCAGTTCTCGACCGTATCCCTAATAAATTCTCCAGAACTTTTTTCTCCTTCTCTCGTAAATGAAAATCGTTCCGTTGAAGATCCGTCTTTCACTTTTCAGGAGTCTAATGCTACCCCTATACTCTCTAGAGACCATCTTCCTATGTTTTCATCGTTCGTTCTTGTCGATGGACCGGGCCTACAATCGACTCATTAGGAGAACGGGCTACTTTTCGATAGCGCCCCCTTTTTCTAGGCAGAAAGTTCATTCATAGGTTTTCCGAAAAAAAAACGCTTACATTTTAAATTTATATTTAACGATTTCTAACATAGTTTAAATATTTTATATATAATACTATGAGATATCCGTAAACATTTCTCGTACTGATTTCAAAGTTTTTATTACTTCATATGACCCCATCTCTTCGCTATCAATCGATCATGATTCCCCCGACCAATTACCACATTATATTAACATCGAGGACGATAATAATTTTTTCTCCTATTTTTCATTTTTATCCCGACGGGAATACTAATTAAGAAAACTTGTAAATAAAACAAAAATAATAAAATAAAACATGTAAACTTTACATGAATTACATTGTAAAGACTTGAACAAATAATTTTTATTGAGAAATAATTATGAAATTGGAAAATTTCGGAATATTTCCCAATTTCATTATTTACAGGCTTCACTTTCAAAAAGGACATATAGTCGTGATTAAAATAGTGATAAATGGGAAGAAAACTGGAGAATGTGTTGTAAGATAACTGAGAGCCAACTCCGGACCTGTGACCTCCATCCACTTATCGAGATTATGTAATTAGTCAAATATTTATTTCGGCTGTGGGTTTTAGTGAATTTGTAGAAAGTTTAAAAAGAAATTGGAAAGTTTTCAAGCAGAAAAATGAAATTTCACAATAATTTGGATCTGGCAGAGTTTGAAGGGGAAAACGGACATGCATTAAAGATAATTTGGATGGCTGCTAACGACCACAATCGTTTGACTAAGAATCGGTTGAATGAAACTGATTTAGCTGAATATTTTCGATTTTTAAATCAGATCGACTCATCATTAATAGATTTAAACTTCGGCAGTTATTTTATTAAAGGAATTGTCCAAATTATTCGGAAGAAGATCTTTATGAAAAAGGAAGAAATTTTAAAACTGAATAATCTTCTGTCGGATGATTTAAATACATTCGAGATAATTGTCGACGATGATAAAGTACCAACTTATTTGCTTAGTATTACCGTCACGAAGACTAATATTTTTCCAAGGAATATGAATTATTATGATAAGCCAATTAAGTCGTCGAAGAATAGACAAATCAGTTCATTAAAACGGAAAAGGAACAGGAGAAGAAATGTGGAAGAGAAGAAAATGAAAATTGGATGTAAATTTGAAGAAGATTTACCAATGACAAATGACTATCTCAACCAGGGTGTGTCTGGAACAGCAGTTCAAGAAATGAATGATTTGATTGAGAATGCGCGAAAACCTACTGAGTGGGGAAAGAAGAAAGTGAAATTTTCTTTCCTCGATCGTGTGGCTAATAGATCAAGTCGAAAAAAATCAGTTCGACGGAAGAAAAAATTGCCATCGATGGATATCGTTGAACAGTACCCTTACGATTTTGATGAAAATGAGTTAGTACTTCAACCTAAACATAAATCAGTGAATGACGAAGAGAATAATAAGAAAAGTAATGAGGGGATTGAAAGTAAAACGGAAAATAGTTCACCCAATTCTGATAAAGAAATTACTTCAATTTCTAAAGACGATTTGATGAAAGAACAAGAACAAGAACAAGAACAAGAACAAGAACAAGAACAAGAACAAGAACAAGAACAAGAACAAGAACAAGAACAAGAACAAGAACAAGAACAAGAACAAGAACAAGAACAAGAACAA